>VZSE01012287.1:1303468-1469458 GCA_013398275.1 Promerops cafer
AATGTATTATGTTTTCAATGACAGTTAAATGACTCTTTTCTCAAGATGCAGTTTAGTATGCAGGATGATGATTTGGCAGTTAAATAGTACACTGTGATATGTAGCAGTCCTGATGAAAGTTTTAGTATGAATTATGCTATGGAGTAAAATTTACCCTAATTACATATCCAAAAGCTGTAGAAAATACAATGTGAATGTTTAAATGTAGGGGTTGGGAAGTTTCATCTTTACTTTTTTTCCACCACAGGAATAAATATCTGCTATCCTTTTATTTATTTATTTATTTATTTATTTATTTATTTATTTATTTATTTATTTATCTCCTGTAAAATAGAGTTGAATTTTACTCCATGGGAAATAGGAGATAGTAGAGCATACATGGCTTTTAAAAAGTTATTACTTTATATGTTCATTAAAGCATAAAATTAAAGTTACAAAGAATAGCTTATCAAGGGCCATGCTGCTCAGCTTAAGTACAGCACTCCTAAATCTTCCCCAAACTCTCTTTAAAGGTTTGCATTTCATTTCAGCTTTTCCCAGGCTGCTACTTGAATTCATTTTCTACACAGATCAGCTTCTACAAAAAGTATCCTGATTCTAAATCAAACAAGAGTTATTTTATATTTAAGAGCTGCAGAACTGTATTATTTGTTAAGTGGATCAGAATCTCTCTTATTCCAATAGGCAGTCTTTAAAGAGCAGTAGGCAGCCCGTGTCTCATTATTGCTGTTTAAAGACTAAATTTTGCAGAAACACCAAGGTAGGATGCAATTAAAGTAGTACAAATGCACCACCATTATTTTAATTATTGTGCAATTAGCTGTAAAATGCTGTATAGCATACAGAGGTGTGAAGGTGAATGAGGAATAATTTCTGCTCAACACTGTTACTAACAGCAAATATAGTGCTATATTGAGTTGGATCTGTGACCACAGCTGACTGTGGAGAGAGACTGTTTACAAGAGCATGTAGTGACCGGACAAAGGGGAATGCCTTCAGACTGAAAGAGAGTAGATTTGTATTAGATATTAAGGAAAAATTTTTTACTCACAGGTCAAAAAAGATAGCAAAGACAAACTACTTAAAATAATGCAGAGCTCAGGATCGAGAACTTGGTCATCACAAAGTGATCCTACAGAAACTGGAATAGTCTTCTACTATGCCAAGTATTATCTGCCTTCCTTTTTTAATTTTGGTGCCAAGGTAGCAGAAGGATTAAAGACATCAAGTAAATAAAGCAATTAACGTAGGGCTGGAGAAAGATCAGCCTTTATCAGTGGAACAAACTAAGCTGATATTTAGAGGTGGGTGTTATGGGTGTTAGCTATGATGCTCAGTCAGATAAACTTGACACCTTAATATATTTTTCCATTTTGATGCTGAGAAAACATTAAATGTAAATAATGATAAGGATAAAGCAAACTTATCTTATTTTAGCTACTTTTACTGAGTACAGTTCTACAACAATGTGTTAGAGAACTTCTACTGTTAAAAACTGGATTGCTTACGAATATTCATAGTGGTAGTGGTATTTTTGAGTAAAGACTTTTTTTGTTTAGATTTACATACTTTTCCATGCCAATGTCAGTTTTAATACAGAGGATAAAAGAATCTATAATATGTACATAGCAGACTGCTAGCAGCATTGTTACTAGCTATTTTCTAATATTTAGGTTGAGGACTACACTGAAGCATGAGGGGAAAATGCTGTGTTGTTAGAAGACAAATTCTAATGCTCTAACTGAGAATGATCAGAAAATTGCTGTACTTTGCCTTTTCATTCATAAAGTAGGCAAAACTCACCATGAGCTTGCAAGTTGAAAGTTACTGAACAGCAGTCAGAATATTAAACATGCCCCTAGATAGCTGTCTGCAGCAAGTCACAAATATTATGCTTATGCTACAAACAAGTGTCTTGACTTCTCCTGTAGTGGGTAAGGGTAATGTGCTGTTTGGAGCTGGAGCTTGGTAAGCAAGAATGGAAGTGTGTCCACTCTTTTTATGAGTCTAAATTTCTGTTGCATTTACAGGTAAGTTCAGCATAAATGCCCAGATGCGTATAAGTTTTTTCTTGGGATCTGCAACCAATTTTCTTTCCCTTACCAGTCTCTTGAATTAAAAAAAAAACAAAAAACAAAACAACTTTGGCCCATTGCTTACCATAATTCAAAGTTCAGATCACCTAGCTGTTACACTGCTGTGTTTTGTATCTGCCAGTACTAGCAGACATAAATGTGCTATATGTATATATCCAAAAATAGCTGGTAGGATTTTACATTTACACCGAATTTCCTTAACTCCCTGGCTGGAATTTTGAAAGCAAGCTTTATCCTGCAAGAGACTGATCACTTTGCAAGGCAAAGCTGGTCTTTCATATGTATGTGTATGTGTACTGTTCATGTCTTAAGACATTCAACAGTCACAGTGTTTTTCCCTCAGTTTTCATGGAAAATGAAAAAGGGTACAAGTCTCATCCAACAATGTCACATATCTGGCTAGAAAGTTTGCATGCCTTCCTATTTTTGTATGAATTCCATTAATCTCTGCAGATTGGTGCCAAATAACTGCTAAATTTACACTAACAATGACCTTATTTGTAGTGTAGCAGAGCGGACAATGTGAAGGCTGAGGGAGCCTGTCACCATTGGATGACAAGGGTGCAAGTTTTCAAGCTATGGAAAAGGATATGATTTTGGGAATGGAATGCAGACTATGTGAAGCAGTGTTGTATCAACTCCGAGGACTCCAGTTCTGGAAAAAACATGAGACATGGACAGTGATTCCTCCAGATGCACTGGAATGAATTATAAAAAAATTAACATAGAGTCTGGATGCAAAAGGGCCATGGGCTGACAAGCTGCGCCCAGTAAAGCACTAGATGAATAATGCCAGCCTTGTATTGTGTGGAAAAATTTCTGGGGTGCTTACCACCTTAATATGACATCAGAAAAGAGTGGATTCCACTATGATAATAGGAGTATTTTACAGAGCAAAACCTGAAATTATTCAGAATTTTTCAGAAGCAGCACTTTGAGTAGATGAGAAATTACTGGAACTGAGAAATAAAGATAGTTTGAGGGGTGACATGAAAGACTGCAGCCATCTGGATTGGAGAAATGAAAATATGGATAAAACAATAAGCATAGGCTATGTAAGGACACCTAAATAGTGGTTGCCTCCAAATCTGTCACATCTGTGAATTTGGGGAAGTATTTCTTCATCCTTTCTTCCACTCTAAGAAGTTTTCAGTAAAGTCTGTGTTACTTGCTGTTTCATCTACAGGAGAACCTGCTTGGCACTTTTCCTCAAGATTTCCTTGAAGTTTTTCAAGCAATGGCTTTAATATAGTGAGTCAGACAAACTCTGGCCCAGACCAGTATAGAGGTTAAGAAAAATTCTAAGAAAATTTCTGAGATTTCAGAATATTTAAGCAAAGGCCATATATTATGTCATCAAAGTGCTTTTTGTTATGGCAGACTTTTTTCTTCTTTAGGTAGTATTAATTTTAACTGGGGGGAGAGAGGGTTTGCTGGTTTTGTTTTTTGGTTGATTTGTTAGGGTTTTTTGCATGTGCTTTTAGACCACCGTGTTTTCAACAGTTAAGTTTGGGCTTTCACCCTTACTTAGTTTTTATGTAGCTACACTTAAGCACATCTGTGGGATTATTTACAGTTTCTAGTAAAGCCCAAACCTTTGGAGGCATGTTGTAAAGTGGGAAAATAACTTAAAATATCCCTTAAAACTGAATTTGGAAAATAGCTTTTGAATTACAAAAACTCATTTCAAGCCATATATTTCAGTATTTTTCCCCTCAGTAATGTGCTTTAATTGGTCTAAAGCTCAAAAATGTCCCAAGAAAACTTTTGAGAATTAATAGTAAGAGTGCAATCAAAGCAGCTTTGAACAATTTAGCAATTTTTACACAGAAAGGTAACCATAAGACAGAAGTTTTCCCGTTTCGTAGTACTCTGTTGATAAATTCATCTGCTAAAGACCAACTGGCAAAAATAGGGAAGGTTAGTTGCTTTTTTTTTTCTTTTTTTTTTTTTTTTTTGACAATCACATTTATATGCATAAAATATGTGTGGATTTGTTATCAGTACCTTTCTTATTAAATTTAACTACTAAGGCAAAAAGAAATCTTTATTTTTCCTGCTGCTCAATTCTTTCTGGTCTTTATGGCTTGTACAGTGAAAGACTGCTCTGCTCTTAAAAATAATATTTATAGTGAGTTTATTTTATATTTTTGTATGTTTGCTCACTGCTATATTGTCTAAATTGCACATATTTGTGAATGTGTGAAGTTTATTATTAAGAATGATTAAGGCACCAGTTCTCTCATTTTTTTCCTAAAGCAGAATTTTTAACCGTCCCATACCTCACAAAATTGTGCTGTTTAACAGCACTCATAAGTTTTTTATATTTTTTATAACATCCAGTATTTGAAATCCAAAGAGGCACCTTACAGCCAACTGGACCTTTTGCAGGATAAAAAAGTATTTTTCTGCAAAAATAATCTATAGTTATGCAAGTAGCATGATTTGAGTACCCAGATAAATTTAATTGATTTATATGAAAAATATCTTCATGCAATAGCAAAACACCCATTAAGGCAAGCAATACCTGCTTCTTAAAACTGGAAAAAATAAAAAAAATAAAAAACCAAGAAGAAGAAAAACAGCAAAAGATGAGTTGAAACTTTGTAACAAAACATTAGAACCCAAGTTTGTGCGCATTCCTTAGTAAACCAATGAAGTCTTGTAACAGACCAAATCACCACATGCAGGATGTGCATTCCAGTGGCTTTAGGAGTCTTAACAGTTCACAATAACTGTTGAGTATGTCTTGGTCTTTCCTCTGCCTCCTAGTGATCTTCAAATCAGGGTATCTTAAAGAAGTGATTGAAATAACTCTTGCAAAGACCCATTTTCTACTTCTATGTCATAAATTCTGCCATCTGACCTTGGTATCAAAGCATAGGCAGACAGGATTGTCTTTAAATTAAACAGTTCTTGCATTGGGAGTAAAGACATAGGACTGTATGAGGTAGTTTAGTAGCAGGATGAGAATGGATAAGTTCAAGTATTTAAAAATATTTTCCATTTAAAACATGTAAAGTAGACAGTCAGTAACCTCTCCAGGAGAGCTGAAGGACTCCTTGGATCCTCTTATGCAACACACTTTGTGCACAGTGTGGAGACACATTAGGCACCGAGGTGAAGAGACTTTAAAAAAATGAGCTTCTAGATTTAGTACTGTATCATGTCCACTTGAATTGTCATGGTTTGCTTGAGAACAGTCAAGCATGCTTCTTTTCCATTTATCATCCCTGTCTGCCCTTACATGCCCCTCCATGAGGATTTCCATGAAGTGGAGAGGTCCAGAAGGCTGGAAGAATGGAATTGCAAAGAGCCACATTGCAATTGCTCAGAGCAAAGGTCAGACAGACAGACATCATCAGTGCTACAGGCAAGGCCACCACAAGCTAGTTAAATCCTTTCCATCATGTCAGTTTGGCTGTAAAATGCAAACATATTGAGTAGGGTCTCCTGGGAAGCAAACATAAAATTGGAAAAGAAGGCACTTTTCAATGATTTTGGTTAATAGATTACAGAGCCAGAAAACACCACTGTGCTCCCTGAATGAATCTGTTGCATAATGCTACACAAAAATTACTTTTAAATGTATTTGTATTTGTGTAATAAATGTATTTTAGAAAAATTGTCAAGCCTTAATTTCCAAAATGTTTGTAACAAAAAGCTCTACCACATCTCAGAAGTCTGCACTGAGATCAAGTTTAAATCCTTTGAACTTTTCCAAGAAAAGCAATACTAGATAACCAATCACTTTCAAAATCAAGTAGTTTGACAGGCAAGGCTCTTTTACCTGGACTATAGATATGATGGATTCAAAGTTTTTTAGTAAGCAGGGAAAAAGCAGAAGTTTTTGCGCTTGCATTCTTTGTCAGAACTGTAAGGTGTATATAAATCTTTCCTGTAAATTACTATTTTGAAAATGAGCAACTGCCTTGATTAATTCCCTTTCTGAATATTGCAGGTAGCCAGAAATTTCCATGGATGCAAGGATGAATGCCAAATATTAGATATGTATGGTAAAAAAATTAGTCTGTTAAAATTAATATGTTCTGGTGACTAGCCATTCACCAATCTTCATTGCTAAGGGAGATGTTCTTTTCCTTCTCTGATTAATGGGTTATATAAATATTTAAATATATCCTTTTTTAGCAAGAATTGTACCTAGTCTGCTAAGATAATGTCATTCCATATGAATAAAATATGTAGTTCCTCTTTTGAAATATTTTATAATATTTCAGACTTCTCTGTTTTTTCTGTATTTCAATACATAAAATATTCTATATTGCGTAGCTGTAATACTTCATAGGTGTTAAACAGCATGTAAAAATTCATTGTATTCTTTAAAAAGGCTGGTATTTGATGATTGGTTTCCTGCTGCACCTCACCAGCATAACATTATTCAATTGCTCAGATGTCAGGACTCCTCCAGTTTTCTAGTGACATCTTTATTTTATTTGAACAGCACACATCACCAAATCTCAGCCACAACGGCCTCCTTAGCAAAATGTCAGTCATTTGTTTGACAATTCACACCTGGCACAGGAGGGGTGTTGATCCCAACGCCAGAGTCCCCCAGTACTCTGCACCTCACTTGGCACACTGTTTTCAGACCCTCTTGGGAAAAGAAGGACAAGTCTCTTTTACTAGGTTATTTAAATATTATTTTGCAAGAAGATAATTTGGATGTTCAGAGGATTCAGTCACACTAGAACATATGTCAGTGACTTGTGACCCCACAGCACTGGTGGCAAGCAAAAAAGGTCATCAGCAAAGCTCACCACTGGAAAAGCCACTCTGTGTCAGGTACAATAACAAATCATCTGGCTATATTTTTCTTTCAATGAATGATTTCTAGGTAACATCAAGCTCTCTTCCTAATTCATAGAGGGTATCATTATTTGATACCATCAATATGCAGTGAGGTGCATCCTGAAAGAAATGGGAACTTGCCCTGCCTGTAAAGGGTTTTTTCTCTTCCACATCAGGTTGAATAGCATAAAGTTGGGGAAGATGGTCCAGAAAAACACATTCATTTTGTTGTGTATATAGAGGGTTTTCTACATGTCAGTTAGGCTTTCATTCTTTGAGTAAAAATTTTTAAGGAAAAAAAACCCCTTCCCTTATAAAAGAAAAATCACTTTTAAAATGCACTGAAAATTGTATGCAAATTTGAAATTAGCTACTACTTTATCATCAAATCATGGTGTTTATGAAGTTCATTAGTTCACTCGAAACCATTTGCCATTCACATTATAGTACACATTTTTTGTTTCAAGTACATAGAACAGCCTATAATTATCATGTAGATTCTATAAATATAGCCAAAGGGAATATTTTTTTTTTCCAAAACAAAGGCTGTTTTTGACATTAGATTGTTCCTTTTAGCAGTATATTTAGCTGAAATGACATGATTTGGCACTGTCAATGCTTTTGACTCATGATGTAGGATGAAGCATTTTGAAAATAAACTCTTCTCTCTCTAATATATATAGGAAAAATCAAACATTATCTGAACCTAATTTTTAACTGCTTAAAACAGCACTAACCCTTAGAGAAATTAGGCACTGTTAAACTGTGTTTGCTAGTAACAAACTGCTGAACTTCATGTAGCATATGAAGGACAAATAGAGCAGATTTGGAAGACTTATTTACATGGCTTCTTGTGATTCACACAAACCCATGAAATGCGTATTTCTTTTGGCAAGGGCTGCTGAAGTCACAATTACTGATACAGCTGTGCACACACTGGTGTCAGCATAAAAATGGGGCCAAGAATAAATAGGTCTTGGTAAAACAGAGGATGAGATCTCCTTTGCTACTGAATTCATGCAGAAGTGACGTTGTCCAGGTTTCTATCTGGTCAATGTAAAAAATAATCTACAGGGAAATAAAGCAGCAGTCACAAAGCAAACTATGCATGTTCCCATCACATCTTTTTTGATTTCCATTTTTCTAGACCTTTTCATCAGTCTGCTTTATAATATAAGATTGCTACCCCAGGCCTATAGAAGCAGTTTGCTACCATTCAAAGTGCTGAAGTTAAGATACAATTTTTGAAAATACGAAGCCAGGAATAAATAATGAACAAATTTAGACACAAAGGGTGAAAATATTGTTAAAGACAGTATTGTCTTTAAGAACACAACAAAATATTGTTAAAGACAGTATTTTCTGCACTGAATCAGGAAACATTTTGCAACCTTGTGAATCACGGCCTCTGATGGCTCATCTGCCTTTAGGAAAAAGAGCTCTATGCTCTAGGAAAAACAGACCCAGCATTTCATAGCATAATAAATTTTTATGACTATTATAGCAGAAAATTTTGACATTTCGAACACTTGAAAATGTTTAATCTCTGAGGACTACAAACTACCTTTGACCATTCCATATTGTTTTCCTTAATCTTGTTACTGTACCTTACCTGGCTTAGCAGGGAGTGTGAAGAGCTCAGCCTGCTCCTCCACAAGGCTGGACTCCAGCATGTCCAAGCAAAGCAATGTCACTGCGACCCCACTTTAATCTTCCCTCAGATGTCTAGAAAAAGTGAGTGTGGTACTTCAACCAAAGGCCCCAAAAGAACACCTTTGCACAAGCAGACATCCATATGTTCTTGTCTAAGTTCTTGAAAATGCAAAGTGAAGTGAAGATTAATTTGTCCATCTGCATCACATGGTCTTTACTTTGAGTATCATTCTCCCTAGAACTGAAAGTTGAGTCAAAGTGCTCTATTCTGGTTTGCAAAACTGGTTTATCACTGCTTAAGTGCCAGATTTCTGGAGCAACAAAATGTCTATACAGCAAAAACTTCAGCATAACCGACAAAAATTACTGATATATTACTCATGGGTAAATATTTGCACAATAGTCAAATATACCATGCATATGTAACTCCAAATAGCTGGCCCTGAAACTATCCATATTTCAAGGAAACTTCTCCCAAATGTTCTAATGTAATTTCCAGGCAATATAAATGCTCGTTATATTGGGCAGCTTTCCCAATCCTGGAGAAGAAAGAAGTGTTTCTTCGGTGAGCCTTCCTAACTCCTAAATGCTGATTCTTTCTGCTTCTGCAGTAAGAATTCCCCTTTCTGCTCATCATAGTCTTTCTTTTGTCCACTACAGGTGTTGAAGGGGAAGCAGTTCAAAGAGAAGATATGTATTTCAGATATGTATTTTCAGAAGTGACACCATTTGCTTTTAGCATACAGTCTGAATTAGATATATTTATCTTTCCATGAATACAGAAGCTCCTGCCTCCTTTAAGATGTAAGCATATGATCTATACTGCTTTGTCCCTTCTTAGGACAGCTGTGTGAAAATACCTTAAATAATGGTAGATGATGGGAAGATGGAAGAGAGAAGGGAAAGATGAGTAGAAGTGAAGGATTTGGACCAAAAATCCATGGTTGAGTTCATATGTTTCAAATGCTAGTTGCAGCTATGCAGCTTTTGTTTGTCAAAGACTTTCCGAAATAGAAAAACTTCTTTAACCTTACCAGAATAGAGTAATTTTATGGAATTAATGGATGTTAAAATGGCATCATGAATAATTTTGTTATCTTATTTTCTCTTATGCCTTGTTGGCTGCTGGGTTCAACTCGGATACTTGGGGTAACACAGTCAAGTCTACTTTGCAGTAAAATCTGTAAAGCATCCAAAGACCTATATAAACAATTTATTGATATTGTTACTGTTTGAACCATAGTAGTGTCTAATGGCTGCTGTATTTTTAGTGTCCTTGTTGTGTTCTGTACTGCACAAATATTCTCTATATGATTTGTATTCTATGTAAAGATCACAGATGGATATAGGAATAAAGGTAAAATAAACACAGAAAGAAAAGCAAATACAAGGTCACAAATGTTATCAAATATACATTCTGATAGTTGTCCTTTTTGTTAGTGTTTCTTTCATTGTCATATCAGAATAAGCAAATAGTTGTTCTGATCTGGTAATTAGACTTTCTTCATTAATGCTGCTGGTGGGAGAAAGGAAACTGCAATCCTCTGTGAATTCAAAAGAAACGAGAAAGGGAACTGAGGCTTAATGAAAAGTCTTGTAAAGGAAGGCAAATTTTTATATTAACAGTTCAATTAATGTAAAAGTTCACATATATTGCATCAGCAAAGCAGAAAATATGGTTTAAAAGATGAAATTACTTTTTCTTTAAAATTTATGTTTAATTAGGCTTGCCACTGATGTTTTCCTTTTTGTCCTTGATGTATGTGAGAATTAACAAAATATGTTAGAAAACTTTAATCACTAAGTAGTATCAGAGGTGCTGTTTACTGCCCAAAATTCCAGACATAAGTCTACCTTTTTCTATGTTCATGCTCCTGAAAAGTCTAAACAGATCTAGTAGATAATTAACAATATTAATACAAATACGTTTTTCTAAGCTTCATTTTTAGGATCCTTAGTCTTATTTAAATTTTTCAGGGACATTTTCTCTGTGTGGGAATCCATCCTTGTTCTCATTCAATAGCTTCACTAACACTGAAAACAAGCTATTCTGGAGTTTTGAAAATAGCTTCACGTGCCTATTTTTATTAGGCTTTAGGATGGTTTTTAAGGTTAAATTAATATGGCAGAATGAACTCCCTTTGACTTGGTATGGTGCATACTCTAAAGGTTTCTAACTTCAAAAGTCTTGTTCTCCATTAAAGCCCTTGTATTTCCACTTCTGCATTTAAAGCAGCAGTGCTTTATAACCCACAGGTAGTGCATGCAGTTGATCGATAAAAATCTAAAGCAATACAGCAGAGATGATAGAATGTTTATGGGCTGCTTTTAGTGATCCTCACTATCATTCAGAATCCAAGTCGGCATTTTCCAAACCTGAGATGATATCCAAAGAGAACAGATTGACCTATAGACTCTACCCTGCAGTGTTTTGGGCCAGGTTGCTTTTCAGTGTGATCTTTCTGCCCCATGTACCATCCGAACAGGTGTTCCACTGAAGTCTGAATGATGGCCAGCTAGCTCAGAAACAACTAGGGGGTAGAGGTGAAGGGAATCAAGGGACTGAAGGCAGAAATATGGATAGAAGTAAATGGAAAACAGAAAGGAAAAGGTTACACTAAAGTAGATATGGGTGAATAAGTATAAGCAAAGCTTGGGAAAAGACAAGGTACAAAATATTGCAAGTAGAAAAGACACAGAAAGTGAGAAAATTTAGCAAAAAAATAAGTAAATACAAAAAAAAAAAGAAAAAGAAAAAAAGGCAGAGAAAGGATAAAAAATATGAAAACATGAGAATAGGACTTTTATCTTTATATAAAGGTAGAAAAAGGATGATGAAATCATCTATTTATTATTGCCCGTAACGGAGAAAGATTCTTTGAGACTGAAGTATATCCATTAGTTATGCGGATATGCATTATAGCTGTGATTTTACTAAACTTAACCCATATAATCCAAACTTAAACCAATACAGGATTCAGATGTATATCAATCAAGTAATTCAAGATAAAATCACACTCTCTATATAGAATATTACCTCTGCCTTCATATGTGTAAGAAAGACTGTACATTGAAATAACTGCAAAGATGAAGCTATTGAGGTAACTGGAGCAAAAGACTGAACATGGATAAAATAATAACAAACATGAACAAGAAATTGAGAACTATTTTTAAACTAAGACATATTGAAGTCATATTTATCCAAGCAGCTTGAGACATTTAAATCTAAATTGGCAGAATTGTTTTGAGATTAATGTATGCTCTTTACACACTCAATAAACAGAAAGTAAGTAAATACAGCATCTTTGAGTAATTTAAAGAAAAAGGTAAAGACTGGAGTTGTTAAATAATGTTTGTTTAGGGAAAAGAAAAATTAAACTAAATTTACTCATTTTAAGACACAAGACTTTGTCTATATTATAGTTTCAAATTACCCTTGAAACATTTATAAATTGTATTATAAAACTCTGGGTGTGTATAACTATGTGGCTGGATTTTAGGTTTAGTGGAACAATACAGTTCTGATTGGAAGGAAATACATTTCCTCTTCTAAAATTTTTTATGTCATTTCTGGTCCAAAATATAAAATAGTATTCAACCAGCTTTCACCAAATGAAGGAAACACAGGAAAGTACAGGACTCTGCCAGGAATTCACAGTGTCTGGATCTCACCTCTTGTGTAACAAGAGAATACTTACCTTAGGGAAGCTAATTTTCCCTTGTAAAATTGGACTATAATTGTGAAAGCCAAAAATGTAAAATAAGTGAGACAGTTCCCACTAACAGAAAGAAATATAGGAAATCACATTGCCAGGATCAGTCAGACATGGAGGCAACAGGATTTTTCCCCCACCTCATTTTTATAGCTAGGAACTTAACTAAAATAGTACCATTATTCAGTGATCCTAAGGAATAGAGTTTTTTTTAAAATATATTCTCTGAGGATGAATGTCTTGATAAAATGTCAGATTCTGTGATAGAGTTGCACAGGAGGGGCACCAGGTGACTTGCCTTAGATATACTACCCATAGAAAACTCTGGTTTTTATGTTGTGTTCTCTTTGAGCAGCGGGCTCGTTCTGTTGTTAACAGGCTTCCATCACTTTCTCCAGTTCACAGTCTAGTTTGTATAGTCTCTTGGGTTTTTCCTTATAAGTCCATAAGACAGAGAGTTTCAATAGATAGGCTGGTGATTTATGATATTCTTTATAAAAAACCCAAACCCCTTGGAGTGAAATGGATAGGATTTTATTGAAAGACTTTTACAAATGGTGTTGGATATTACATTACCATTATATATTTGGATTCCTAAATATTAATAAAAACCATAATTTCATGCTCTCTAATTAGGTTCACCATAAAAAATAAAGCCTGATTGGTTTTTTTGTTGTTGTTTTTGTTTTTAATGTAATTTGTTCCCTTGCTCCAGGATACTTTCATCCTTCATCAAGTATCTTATGAAAGGCACTGATGTATAGAATAGTTAAAATGTGATACTAAAAGATCCGAAGTGACTGAAACTGGACAGAATATTAGGGCATTATATATGCACACCTAGTTCAAGAAGACATTTGTAAAGCAACTTTTCTTTCAAGCAGCAACCAGACTGTATGATCCCAGTGATATTACAACTTGCTCTTTGCCCCAGGAAAGATAAAATGTTCAGCTCTCTAAATATTAATTCTTTGAGAAAGAGAGAATCCTTAAGAGTTTGAGGAAGGCAGGAATACAGCAGTAAATTCAAGTCCCTCTCTCAAAAGAAATCATATGACTTACAATGGATGTTACTCATAAATGAAAATTTTGTCTATTTTTCAGAAGATGACTAGCAGTCCTATTATAGTTCCAAACTAGTATTTAAATACACATCACATATCTTCCTTCTGTGGTAGGCATAATTTAAAACAAATTACAGAACTCTTCTTGTCAGATATTAATTTATGCTCTTAAAGCAGAAATCTGATTAATTAACTCTCAGCTTAGGAGAAAATTCAAAAACCTGTAAAAATATAAACCTCATGACTGGTATTTACACAGATCCCAGAATTAAAAATAACTGCCTTTCCATTTAGTTTCTTTGGCTATTAGTTTGTTAGACTTTCTGCACATTTCTAACATATAAATATCACAGCTAGACAACATAGCTTGGAAGCCATGAAATCAAGATTTAGCAGTCAGTTCATCCATTCTGCTTTCCTTTATAATTAATCTAGTCCTAGGTCTATCTTGGAAAAATAAACCAATATTTCTAGTGACTTTGTTACTGAATCTGGTATATTTTATTAATTTGAGTAAATATGAGGAAAAAATATTATAATAATATTTTTATGTTTTGTTTGAAACATAATTTTTGCCAACAATTAAAATTAATAATTAATTCTCTTGAATTACAATACTCGTGTAATTTAAGACATTCAATTACAATATTCTAGCTACTTTTTCAGGTTTATATTATGGCCTTTGGTTTAAAGATGGAAAATATTCAAATAATAGAGCTTAGGAGCTCTTTTAAATATTTTTTCCTTATTATATAATATCTTAAAAGTAAGTTTGATCTAGTAAGTTTGACTAGTGAGCTTGCTTTATTATGGTTTTTTTTTCAGACTTGCTTATGATCAAAGGATTAGCTAGTACTAGATTTTCTAGCAATAAAACATACTCTGATATGCGCATGCATTTTAGAACTGCAGTTAAAAACTCCAAGTAAAATGCCACAAATTGGTTTCACAACTTCACATCTTTGCATTTGCTTGTTAATAAGCCCATCCAGAGAGCAGGTGATAGTCTAAAAAATAATAATTCAGATTTTGCTTTACTTAACAATTCACTTCATCTTCACTGTATACATTAGACACTGTACACATTCTTACAAATGTAAAGAGATTAAATAACTAGATTTAAACATGTCTAGGGCAAATAAGAGACTGAAATACTCTTCTAAATCATATATTATAAGTCCTTGCAAGTGTTCCTGCAAAGTGTTTCTCTCCTATTCAAGTCTGATGTCAGGATACGAGGAAGGAACAAAAGGAATATTATTTGCAAACTTTTAATGGGAGATGGAACCACAAAAATACCCTTTTAAATAATTAAGTGATGGCCAAGGAACATTCCTGATCAGGCCTTGTATTAAATTTCTTTTTTAAATTTCATGTTATTTTGTGGAATTTCAACAAAATATTCCTGAGAGTTGTGCTCCTGGAAATGAAAGCCTAACTGGACTTTAGTTTTAAATTAGCTACATTCCTTTAGGCACAGAGTTAACTATTTTAATGATCTTTTTGAGGATCAAGAGCAAGTTAAACCTGTCATTTAGACAAAGTCCCACAAGTGATCAGAATTAGTCTTATGCCACTAAAAAGGGCAATATAAATACATTCATTCCAGTTCTTTTGTCAAATATCTTTCACAAATAATAGAACTAAGTAAAGGGCTTATAAAAAAACATTAAATGATAAAATGAGAGACATTTTTTGCAACTAATGCAAACTGAAGACACCAGTTAAGTCTAGGAAATCACCACATGGTGCTAAACTATCCTTTTAAACAGGAATGAAAAAGTATTTTGTATCAATCTATTTTACTCTAATATCACAATATTTCTGTCCTCCTGACAATATTTTCATTTAAATTTCAGCTTATATTTTGCTACATTGCACAGGGTAGAAGAGTTTTGACCTTGTTAGTTTTCTGGAATTTTGACTGGTTGTCTCTGCTACCTTTTGCTTCCACCACCCTGATAAAATTTTAAAAGGGATAAAATTGCCAGCCTACTAAAATACAGAAGATCTGAAAGGTTAACACAGTATATCAAGTGAATAATATATTGTACATGAAAAGTTTAATGTCTTATTCACAGTGCAGGAATTAGTAATAAGGACAGAGAATTACAGAAAATTATCTAGTCCTCATGATAATGTTTGTAATAAGAAGAGAAAGCATTACTGGAAAAAAACTACTTTTGAAGTGCATGGTTGAAACTGTAATCCAGAGTTTGAATTGTGAAAGAGTAGATGATGGACATCATCAAATGAAAAGCAGATGTAAGAGAAACCAAAACCAAGGGAAAATTCAGTGCTTTGATAAATGTTCATTATAAGTCATGAAACATTCTAAGAGCTTGGTAATCTGTGATTTTAAAGAACCTTATCTTTTAGGTACTTTTTTTATAGTCAATCATTAACAAAATTTCTGTGTCTGAGTCTGAAGAACCAGATATCATTTTCAAGGAGAAAATCAGAATAAAGAGTAGCATTTTCTGTTGTTGTTTCTAAATTTGAGTATATGCAGGTGCTGTTATGAAACATACATATTGAAAAAACCATAAAAATCTGATAATTTAAGTAATGAACAGAATGTTAGGATTGCTTCAAAAGGCAATTTTGTGACTGGTCAAAGTATTCAGTACTAATCCCATCTTAAAATGGTGGTTGTCATCTGTGACCTGAAGGTAGAATACTCTACCAAAACTTAACTATCTCATAATTTTTTTCTTCAGCCTTATTTCCTAAGTAGCCAAGTCTAAAACTGGAAACTGGTAACTGGTAAGAGAAGAAGGTTGTATCTTGTCCAACTCATTAATTGAACTGAAAGTTCCGTAAAATGAAGCACTTTTCCTGTGCCTGAATTCAGTGGAAAACCACAGTGCATATGAAAAACTTAGTCACTAGTTTGTTTCAGCCATTAAAAAACTTCATCAAATACTTCCATGGTAACTTCTTATGACACTCTACTCCCAATGGAGAAATAAAATGATACTCTGTTCAAGACTGAATATTCAATTTAGCTTGTGACTTATGAACATCATTATGCCAGTTGAACAGTGGGCTCTCAGACTCTCACATGAAGTGACTGACAGTGGGAACAATTTAGCTGTTACTTGGCCATAAAAGAAAAGGGGGAAAAAAAAGGGAAAGCCTATGTTACTGAGATATTTGTCTACATCTGCTTTAGTGGACGGTTCAGTTGATGCTGAGGTTCTGACTCAAAAACTCAGAGTACACATTTCATTATATCATCCTTTTTTTCACCCTTCACTGTAGATGAATCCTAGGTGTGTTCCATGGACTGAATGCCCATTTGCAAGCGGAGTACATCAGCTTTACAATACAAACACATCTTCTAGATTACATTAACAAAAAAAGAATCCAGTTCATATACCCCAAGACCACTCTAATACATTAATATTTTTCCAGTTCTATCTTCAAAAGAGAACCCACAGTAAAAATAACTGGAAAAATAGTCTTCATAGACACCATGGAAGTTATTTAAAATTAAGTTTCCATCTATCACTAAGACTGATAGTGGTTATAGCTGTTCTGTATCAATTTCAAAATGATGACAACTTTTAAAACTGAGGTGCTACAAAAACTTTTTTTTGATCTTTGCACATTAACATCTTTACAAATCAGACTGCGGCAATTTTGAAATTACCCAGTTCAATTAAAAATATATAGAATTATATAGAATATATATTTTTTTTTCTGATGAAGATTATATTAAAGGAGTATACAAATAATTCTATAATAATTTTCCTATATATAGTTGTTGGTTAATGGATTTATTATTTAATTATTTAATAATGCAATACAAGCCAGCAAGAATTTATCTGGCTTCTGCAGGAAAAATATTTGTCATTGCTATCTGCCTCCTGCCTGTACATAATGAAGAAAGGATCAAAATAAATATTGAGTGTCCAGATTTCTTTCAAATTGTTAATCAGAGGGTTAAAGAATATTCTTAAATAAGAATTAAGAAGAATGATTGTTATTTCACCGTTCTGGCCTTGAGTGGGTAATGGATTGAATTATCAAAGTGGAAATAAGAAATTGGAACAAATGTAATTTGCCTGTCTTACCATTCAAGTCTTGCTGCAAAATCACTTTAGCTGCCTTGAGGCAGGAGAGAAGATACAAGCAATTAACTGTTCCTGCAATTCAAGGGAGGACAGAATCTCCTGTTGTTAAGCAAAAGTGAAGAAGAGACTTCCTCTAAATTTACAGTTCTAAGCAAGTAGTTTAAATGTGTAAACAAGGCTGAATATTACTCTTAGCATATATCCTTTGTATAAACCTAATGGCATAATGAAATCTATCCTGCTTTCCAAGTTTTTGTAACTTTATATAAATTACCTACATCTCCTTTATAGAATTTTGGCAAAAAAAGTCTAGAGAGTTCCTACAGTAATTTTGACTCCTTTTGAAAAGTCATCTTTAAAATTTCTTATTGTTTACCATGTGACTTTAGACAGATAATGGCCTGACACACACTAGGGATGTCACTGCTACTTAATGACTCAGAATATGGAAAATCTAGTGTATTGGGCACATAACATAAATACTATAGTGGATATAAAATGCTGGTGTGATTCATTAATAAATAATGGTCATTTTTTATTACCCAGTGGATTGCAATATGTTGAATAAAAGAGAAAAACCATGGGAATTAGGTCTTGAAACTGCAAGTTATAATTCAAAATTCCAAGTGTGTGAAAATGGAAAAGTGCTATGCTCTCTATATTTGATGAGTAAATTGAGGTATATATACAGGAGTTAGATTTGTATAAAATTTTCCTTGCAGCATTGCCTCAGTGGTAGTTTGCAGTCACTGCAGCTACCCACCTACACTTTGACTGGTTTTAAAGTCAGCATTGGATACTATCTGAAGGATATGACTTGGTAGCACATGTGCTCGGCTACTTATTCTCTGAGTATCTGCTTAGTGTTCACTTCAAAAACAGTAGAATTAGAGAGGGGTTTTTAAACTGTCCTAGGCCTGTTCTTTACATTTTACTAAGAATAGTGCCTACAGGTTCTGCCTGTCCCTGGTTATTGTCCACAGATGCTTTAGGGCTCTTGAAAGATCTTTTTAAAAATAAATGACTGAAAACAGTCAGAGACACTAGAGTATGAGTCTGGAGTGAAGAGAAACCCTTTCCCCAAGCCCTCTGTTGCTTAAGGAATTTACTAGGCAGCTGGTTGGCTTTCATAAATTCACGAAGATCAGTTCTGCCTGTGAAGATTTTGCCCCTCCCTTGGAACAGGAAGTCGCAAGATGTATGGAAGTCACCCATTTTTTGGATATAGCCCACACGTGAATAGAGAAACCTTCCTGTGAAGTTTTACAGGAAATGTATTTAGGGCCTCAAAGATTCACCCTAAGGGCTTCAAATAGAAGCATGTTAGAGGAACCCATGATTACTCAGACTGACTAGTGCTCCTGAAGGCGAAAAATAAACCAAACAAAAAAAACTGCCAGAAACCCTACAAGAATTTATGTGCCTACACAAGTGTTTATCAGACAGGACTTCAATTATTCATGGCAGCCTTGTTACTGCAAGAAAATATTTAAATGCAAACTAGGCTGCAACTCCCCGACCACTCCTCCATCCCTGAAGCCCCTTCTTTCAGTTTCTTCAAAATTTTTTATCTTCCACTGTTGTTTTATGTTGCTATTTCAGTTGGACACTATGCTTCAATTTCAAGGTGAAGTTTTATTTAGAACATAAAAGGAGGAACAAATGGAGCTCAAATCGCAAAACATACCTGCAGCAACCAACGCAGTACATGTGCTTAACATTGTCAGCTTCTCTTTCCTTTGACCCCTAAATGAATATATGGAGTTTGCAGTTGTATATTGAATTTAACGAATCTCAATGACTTCTTTAAAATGTGTATGAAGCCAGTTGGAGGCAATGAAAATGAACTCCAAAATATAAAAAAAACAACTCTTTCTACTCTGAAGCTTCCTGCATTTTCACAAAATGACACCATTCTTTCCTCTCAAACGAACAGATAATGCCTTCTTAACTCCAGGCAGGATATTTCATCTTAACACTGACATCTAACAGTGGAGCTTCTGCTGATCTTTGAATGAAAAGTGAATGTATAATGGAGATTTCCCAGGCTTCTAAAGTTTACATCATGAGCATGTTTACAAAATTAGACTTTTTAGCTATTTTTTTTTAATGGGAATAATTTATTGATCTTATTGTCAATTAAAAGCAATATTTTCTTATTCTTAAATTTGCATGACACTGCCAAACCAGAATAGGCTTTTTAACATTTTTCCTACTAATTCTTTATATAGTTCTGCATTCTGCATGCTTTTACTGTTGCTGCTTTCACTTCCGGCTTGTCTCTCTTTTTTGCACTCCTGTTTATGCTGCCTGTTAAAATGCTCTGAATTTTAATGATCAGTTTTGATACTGAAATTTTATCTTTGGGATTTTAAGCTTAGATACCACTGAGATTAATGGGATAAAGGTGAGCTTTTAGTTAAGACTGCCAGTTATAAACTATTTGTATAAGTGCCCATGAATAAGACTATTAAAAAGTAAGATAGAGCAAACTGAACAGATTCTGTGACCAATATAAGAATATATATGGATTATATTTTAGTCACTTGCCTTAGGATTCATGTAATGAATTCATTCATCTGATGGCTCACACAATTATAAACTAATAGACACCTTTAGCAAAACAAAAATCTCAGTGTATGACTGATCCTTTCTCAGCAACATTATTATTTCTATATTTTGCAACCACCAACCATTACAACCTGACAAACTAGTACACATATTTTTTATTCCCTTTAATGCCCTTACTTTTTCACAGTTTTTATCCAGAAATCAATTTCAGACTAAAATTTTCAAGTAAATAATTCATTTGTCTTGCTCTGAGAAGACTTTATGATGTTGTTTAGAAGCCAGATGGTTTTCTACTCCCAGTTTCTAGAATCTGCTAGGGTTCTTGGCGTAAAGATTAAATGTTACTTCAGACATCTAATTTCTGAAGTATTCTTTCTAGTATTCTAATTTTGGACTCAGTCTATACTCTTCTGTCTGTAAGGAGTATGCATCTATAATTCTTTTCAAAAAGTTAAAGTATTAAGTATTTTTTGTCTGATTTTTACACAATTAGGTGCTGAGTTATTTATGACCAGTGATGCTAAGTGCTGCTTTCTAGTAAAATTGGTCCTCGTGTGACAAACTCCATTTTCACAAAACACATTTTCCCAAGGTAACCAGTAAACTTTCATCTAAATTTTACGTTAGTACTTGGGGGAATAAAGTAACACAGGCATGTTTTTCACTGAAATAAAACTTTTTTGGCTGTATATAAATTTAAGTCCATTGTCATTTAACATTTTCAGAAAGAACTGACCCAATTTTAGCCGCATTTCTCTTATTGACACTAATGGGAATTGTAAAAGTAGTAAAGTTTACAACCCATTAAATATCCAGAGGAAAACATAAAACACTTCTGCTTCCTACTGCTGTACCCTAATTCAATAAAATTTGCTGAACTTTAATTGTGCTGATGTCAGTGGGAGTGGTGTCAGAGGGGATGAATTTTACTCTTCATATCAATTACCTTTATAGAAACATTTACTACGTTTTTGGTGAGTTGTTTAGTTCCTTAAAAAGGAACAAACTGAACCTGCAGACTTTTGGACTAGGTGGACCATGAGCCAATCCAGGTGTATGGAGGCAAACTCAGTCCTGATTCTTTGGCAGAAAAGGTTCAGCATGGACATGTGGATAGTACTGTCGGAAGGTGCAGCAAGTCCATGGCATGGTGCAAACAGAGAAGAAAAAATAATTCTTCTTAAATAATCTTGAAGTCAACCTAAATCACTCCAAACCCCAGAAGAAGATCTGTTTTGTAGGAAAAATGTATGTATTTGTGAAATGAAGATGATCATCATATAAGATACATTTTAAAATGCATGTAAAATGCATCAGTTTAAACACAAAAATAAGTCCTTTATCACGTTTTCTCCTTTCAAAGGACAAGGCTTGTTCACCCATCAATATATGAGGCACACTTCAGAACCAATTAAATTTTAGATTTCTGTAAGAAAAAAATTACATGATCGATAACCTGTTCAAACACTATCATAAAATATTATATTGTTGTTTTATTATTAACCATAGCTCATAAATCATTCTCTCGGTGTGTCTTCATATACACACAACTAACAAATAACCAGAGAAATTCAAAAGTTAGAGATTAGATGGATCTCAAATTAAATTTTATAATCTAAGCAAAAAAAATACTGTGAATTTCACACAGTGTTATTTTGATTATCCTGGAATACATTTGATGTTGATAAATTTTGGATGGATTTGAAATAGAAAACAAGAGCTGCAAATGCTGGAATAGTGTAGCAACTTTCTCAGTTTATAAACTGGTGTGGCAGATAATTTATTAACCAACTTAGGTAGTGGCTCTTTGATGAATTATTGGGATATTTTTACTCTTTTTCTCTAAGTGAAAGTTTTTCTCTCTTTGGACAGCATTAATTTTTTCTTCTGTGATATTTTCCTCCTGGGTCAAAGATAAAATTTAGGTGAAACAGATAGGAGAAGTGAACCTTGGAAGTGTTTAGAAATATAATCCAGAGACATTTTAGTTGCAGATTAGAAATAAATTTAGAATATTCTGTTCTGTAATATCATGCTCATGGTGAGGAAACTGTCTTTTAACATAAAGTCACATTTTGAAATATTTTGTCTTAGAGGAAACCTGCATTGGTTGTGTGCTAGGTCACAGTACTGGATGCATATTCTGCCTTTCACAGCAGTGCCAGAGGAACACAGGGAAAAAAATTAACAAGAAATATTTCTGTTGCGGGCAAATTTATTGACTTTGTTTTTAAATCAGCCTGGTGATCCATGGAAAATATACATACTTTAACATTCACATTCTCCATCAGAGCTACTGTGAAATGTCAGCTGGAGAAAACTTTGCAATAATACCACATCTTCAAAACAAACACCAGAAACTTCTTTTTTTATACTGCTCCCAGTATTTTCTCCGAAGTAGAGATTTAAGGGGCCTGTGAGCTATTTGCCACTGCAGGGCTGATGACTGGTACCCAGCAGTGGCACCTCCATCACCTGCACCATCCCTCTGCCAGTTTAAGGGCATGAGCACAGAGAGCCTGGGCCCAGGTCAGGTGTGTTTTGTCCCTTTGTCCCACACCCAAAAGAGAGCAAAGGGTTGGGATATATTACCACTCACAATCATCAGACATGGGGCCTGTAGTAAGGCAGATCAAAGAGGGAAAATGATTCTGCTTTTGGTTAAGGACATCTCTGTGAAAAAAACTAAAAAGTAAAGCAGAGCTTATGTTATGGACTGCCCTTGCTTATATGGCTGTATGCCTATCCTCTGACATAGAAATACAATACTGATGTTACTAAGTGAAAATTTTAACGAAGAAAGATTTTTAAAATATTTTTCTCCTCTTTACATAAGACACCTGCAATATTCAGCACTGCAGAAAACTGTAAATGTTCAAACATCTATCAGCCTCTGTAAAAATGTTGAAATTTTCTGTCTGTATAGCACCTTTACCTGTTATGTAGACACCAGCCAAGGCTGAGAGTAGTGTTAATTGTTGTTTTTTATTAGGGTCTTATTTCTTAGGACAGAAAGAAAGTTTATATTGCAATACACTATGTGTATTTCAAATCCATCCTGTTTCCATAACAGGCACACAATAATACATCAAATGTGATTTTCATTTACCCCAGATGAATTCAATGCAGTTACCTAAAATTCAGTACCTAAAAACCAATACCTGAATAGCTGTATTTTAAAGCCTATTTTGCATTATGGTCTAATTTGAATTATTGAAAATACTCAAGTAGTATAAAATCATATTGCAGTATTTGTGTTCTTGAAGTCTTTCTAAAAGTTAAATATGCACACACATACCTATGATTCCTTCATTTGCTGATGCTTTCTTGTAAAAAGACATATATGCACAGTTATAGAGTGTGACTTATGTCTAACTACAGGTACACTGGCAATAAAGATACAACACATACTACCTACTTATTTATATATTTCTCTAATCCGTATTTTTATTTTGTACATGTATATTAATGAGCGTGTATACACATTCAGAAAGAAGTTATCAATTTGTAAAACCACATGCACAAAACATTGTCTAACAGTAAGAAGATCTTTGTCATTGTAAGAAAACTGCCTAATGGCATTTTCTAAGCAATTTGGAATGCCTCATTTTAATTTCTCTAGAACTGACTAAGCTGGGATCTAGGTTTTGGGTTTAAGTGTAAATAAACCATCTAGGTTTTGGGTTTAAGTGTAAATAAATATAGCCTTAGCTTATCACTTACCAGATCATTCTGAATCTCCTAAAAGTCAAATTATTCTGTAATCAAGGCTCACCTCTTAAAACAATTTTTACATATCGTTTTAAAAGATGAAATAAAAATGATAAAAATTCATATGTTTTTCCTTGTTTACTATTATTGTGCTTCTTGAAGACGTATCCTGGCATTTGTTTACACTTTCCTTTGTATCCTTCCACTTGAGTTTATGGCTGAAAATTTTCAAAGATGCAGAACTCCCAGGAGAATGAGTTCATCTGCAGAAATAAGGCCCATTCTGCAAATCATGCGAACTATAATAACTCCTTCCCCACACAGGAGCAAATTCAGCAATTTTGACTTCAGCCCAGTGACAGTTCATGGTGCCAAGGTCATACACGGTTTCACAGAGGAATCACAGTTATTCAAGCAGCAGTTCCCTGTCACTAAGTTCGTTTGGCTATTGGGAATAACATTAGAATCCGAACTCTTTCCTGAAAATTCTTGTGCTTAGCAACTAACTCTATTAAACTCTGCATGGTCTGTATTTTCCACATACCTTTCATATTTTTCGCTTTCAAAATATTCTGCAGCTAGGAAAAGTCTCATCTGCCCAGCCCACAGCTACAAGCTACTAGTCTGGAACCAAGATCAAATCTAAAAAATGTCAAATGTAATGAAAAAGAGCAGAGGATGAGACTGGATAGCTTAGTGGAATGGAAATGGTTTATGAAGTCTCTCACCTCTAACTCACTGCTCTGAATCGTCTGCCGTCAATAGTTACTGGAGCTTTGGAGTATTTCACAATTGTTCAGTGACCTATGCTAAAGAAGTTGTTAGTCTCGGATGAGCTCCTTGTGACTGCTGTCCACATCCCAGAAAAAACATAGCATCTGATATTGAGAGAATTTTACATTGTGATTGGTGATATTAGTAAAGAACTAAAAGGTCAGAGAATGATGTATATTTGTCCAAAAGGAATTTGTATATCCACTTCAATAGGATGTTATTAGCAGTTGCTGAACGTTATTGATATTATTTAGATATCCTTTTCTGCTCTTAGCAAATTATGTTAAAGAAGAGCCAGTAGCCATTTTGCATTTAATAAGAATTCAAGAATTACAGAAGATTGTGAAACCATATTTTTTCCCTCTGACTATCTTTGTAGTCTCAAACAAGACACAAAGATAGAGGTGGCCATTACCCAGAATTTCTGCAATCTAAAGTTCAATTTGTGTAAAAAGATTTATACCATGTAAACAAAAATATTTGCTGTCATTTTCCATTTACCAGCCATTAAAATTATTTATACCATTTGCTTCAGGTAAGGATGCAACATTCTGAAAAGTTCCCTGACTCTATGTTTTCTGATTTCATCCTTTATCAGTTAATAAGGATTATTGTTGTGAATGGGAGAACATATTCTTCAGCTTTAAAAATAACATGTTGCAAAGTTTGCATAAACAGTTTTAAAATTTTTCAGTTTCAAGATCTGAGAAGATGGATTTCAATAAAAAGGGAAGTATTTTCATACTAACTTTTACCAAGAAGTACTAGAAATATCCGTTGATTCTACAGAAATCTGAGCTTCATTTGGTTAGATTAAGGAACAGTAGAGAAGACCAATACAATCATAACTTTTTTTAATATTTTCAGAAACTTTCCAAATATACAAGATGTGCAAATATTACATACCTTTTCCTATATTAGTGCCAGTACTTCTGCCTCTTCTCCTCCTCCTAGTGTTCTCTTTCCTTTTTTGGTTGCTCTCTTAAAATGTCAGAAGGAATCACTTTATAAGATTTATAGCTCAGTTAAGATCTGCAAGCAAGTTCTTTTCATTCTCTGCCATAGGCCCAGGTAAATTTCTTTGTTTACTCTGCACTGTTTAGAGAAGTGTGCAGCAAGTCTGTAGCATACAAACAGGAAACATTTCATCAGCCAGTAAGGAGATTACTTTCATTAAAAGGATAATGGAAAGAATTTTTTCACTGATATTTTAACAAAAATATACTGTGTGCATTCATCCACTGTAAAGACTATTTTTTCAGCAATTGAAATAGATGCCTGGATGTTATGATAAGTACGGATGCCCTCTTGAGGAAATTAACCTTTAAATTGCAGTTCTATCATGTTTTGCTGTCACATCTGGTGTGTCAAAGAAAGAAAGAAAATAAATGCAGTTTTCTTATTTGTTGACTGTCCATTTTCATTTAGATTCTTTGTGAGAGGTTTAGTTCATGGTAAATGAGAAATGCCTGAAGGTCGGGAAGCCAAAAGTAGTACAAGCAACTACAAAAAAATTGATTAAATGAAATTAAATTAAATATATTATTTAAAGATTTATATTTGTATACATTTTACTAGGATGTGTTGTAACGTAAGAGCTCATAATGTCAGCAAAAATGCAAAGCATTGAACTATACTAATATGCCTAATTGGTCTCCAAAGGGAAGGATTTTATATAAAAGGATTTTTCCTGAGGAAAATACCATCACAAATATAGGATATCAATTACTTCTATAAAGACAATACTTTTTAAAAAACATAATGTCCCAAATCTAATAAAGATTCACAGACACTAATAAAATATATCACATTTCTATCACATAAGATAGTATGTGTAGTTGTCATTTCACAGTTTGCTAAAGCAACGCTGATATCTGAATTATGTATAATCCTGATGTCTATAAAAGTGATACAGGTGGGTAGCACAGGTTATGAGCCACTTCAGAATGAAAAACAAAATCTTGCTTTTAATCCACAATCCCATTTTTTCCTTTTTATTTTTCCTTTTTCAACTTTTTTTGGTTGATAATGGACACAGAACTTTTTCTCTCACTCATCAGTGGCTTGGCTGAAAGGCAGATGCCCCCTCAGCACACTCACTGATGCCACATGTGAGGAGTGGCCAATGCCCCAGAGTGCTGTGCAGCCTTCAGCCCTCAACAGGCTGGAGAGATGGGCGGAGAAGAACCATCTGAAATTCAACATAGGCAGGTACAGGGTCCTGCAGCTGGGGAGGAATAGCCCCCTGCACCAGCACAGGCTGGGGATTGACTTGCTGGAAAGGAGCTCTGCAGAGAAGGACCTGGGGGTCCTGGTGGATGACAAGCTGTCCATGAGCCAGCAGTGTGTCCTTGTGGCCAAGGAGGCCAGTGGGATCCTGTGGGGCTTTAGGAAGGACTTGCCAGCAAGTCGAGGGAGGTGATCCTGCCCCTCTACTCAGCCCTGGTGAGGCCACATCAGGAGGGCTGTGTGCAGCTCTGGGCTCCTCAGGACAGGAGAGACATGGAGTTGCTGGAGAGGGTCCAGAGGAAAACTATGAAGGTAATTAAGGAACTGGGGCATCTCTCTTATGAGGAAAGGCTTAGGGAGCTGGGTCTGTTTAGCCTCGAGAAGGCTGAGGTGGGATCTTATCAATTCTTCTAAGTATTTAAAAGGAGGTAGTCAAGAGGATGGAGCCAGACTCTTGGTGATGGTGACAAACAACAGGACCAGAGGCAACAGACATAAACAGGAACACCTGAACATGAGAGAGAATGTCTTTACGGAGAGGATGACTGAGCATGGAAACAGATCACCCGGAGAGGTTGTGGAGTCTTCTTCTCTGCAGATATTCAAAACCTGCCAGGACACAATCCTGAGTAACGTACTTACGGGACTCTGCTTGTGCAGTGAGGTGGAACTAGATGATCTCCAGTGATCCCTTCCAATTTGTGACCCATTTCAGGATTTTCCTTCCTCCCTTTTCCCTTCCATTCTGGCTTTCCTTTCCATTTTCCCTTCTTCTTCCTTTCTGTTGACACATTCAACTCCATATTACACCAAAAACTGGCAATGGAGAACATCTCCCTGTACCCTGCAACTCTCTCCTAAGATTATTACCCTTGCTGACTTCTGCTGAATCTTTGAGTTACACTGTATTAATTTTTTTGTGAGATTTCTTTGTTTTGATTTATTTGCTTTTCTTTCCTTCCTTTTTTTTCATCATTTTTCCCCTTTACTTTTCCTTTAGAAGAGCTGCAGTTTCGTATCTGCACTACTACCATGTGCATCATGTTATTTTATGGTCTATTGTTAAAAAAAGGGGGGTTGACCCTTGAAGAATTAGAAAAATGGAAAGCATCCATCAAAGAACAACTCTGGAGGACCTAGCCCAGTAGCAGCAGGAAATACAAGATATAATGATGATGAATACTGAAAAACAGTCAGGACTTTTTTCTCACCCTGAAGAATATTATGTAGGTGAGTCCTGAGCCTTGAGACAACAAACACAACTCATTGCACAGTTGGTGTTACTGATGTGCTTTTTCTTTCCTTGATGATCTACAGTTTTGTATTTCTTTTGCATATTGTATTCTATTTCCTATTATAATGTTTATATGTATAATTATATATTATTTATGCTAATCAGGTCCTTAAAAAATATGTATCATCTGACCTGAAAAATCTCTGGCTTACAAAGAACTCTGTTTAGAAAGTCAAATAGAAAGGATGAGGTACCATCAATCATAAATCCAGATACATATATTTACATGTGTGAATGTGTGATATTTTTAGACTAGTAAATGATCTTTAAATCATACCTTCTGTCATTCTTTTCCGTGTTTCTTCACTCAAACTTATCATTTGTAGAAAATATTTGACTAAGCTTCATTAGGTAGAATATTCAAGAGTCGACAGCTTTGAATACTATTTGTGAAATGAAGCAGAAGCTTCCTTTTTGAAAGAAAAATACAATCAACACTAACAATCAACTCACTGTTTCCTATTCCTTGTTCTCTGCACTGCATTTTCACTCCTGTGTGCCATCAAAAGGTTCAGAGGTTATCTCAGTCTTGTGATCTGGAACATTTAAAGAAAATACAGGATCTTTTGCATACAGTAAACAGAATTTTATTGACAAGACAGGAATATTGTATCTGTGTTACCCTGCACTAGAGCTAGCATTCAGCATCCAGCAAGAAACAAAATAAATCCTGGACCCAGGGAATTCATACTAACCAGTTCAACTTTGTAGTGCCTTGTTAAATAGAAATGGATTATTGCATGTTTAGGTTGTTTTATATGCATCTGGTACTCAATTTTCAAATCATGGGTTTCAAGCTGATATATCAGAACCATACATGCTACAGCACCTAAGAGAAGGAAAATTGAAATTCTAGTTCAGTGCTGGGTAAACACTTCCATGTGGCCTGACTCCAACATCAGCACTTCATTTTAATGATAACGACAGCTCTGGTGTTCATTCTAAAATCCTTAAATGTACTTAACAACCTGTTTATGCTTGGAGTGCAGTGAGTTTATGAGGACAGCCAAATGAAACAGATAAGAGTATTATGTAAAACCATATTCTGAAATGTTTATTCTAGCAGTTAGTATGCATCTGGAGTAAATTTGTAGACCGTTATCCTCAGGTTTCATGCATTTTAAATAGAGCATATTTATTTTAATTCAGAAGCAGACAATTATGTGGGAAATAGAAAGGGTTTGACAGCCCAACCACAAATTAGGCATTGTTTGAAAAGGTATAGTCATCTTAGAATCATCATTAATATTTCATGTGTCTGAATTTCTCCCACATGCAGGTTGTATGCTGTTTCAGCCATGGATCAGCAGCTGCAGCTATTAAAGCTTTATTTTCATTCAGATATTAAAACTGTTTTTTTAACACAATGGCATCATTTTTCCCCCTTATCCAAAAAAACACTTTCTGCAATGAAATCACGAATCAGTCTGATTTATACTGAATGTGCATGTGTGTAGCAAGGAGTTTATTTATCTTTTTGCCACCATTAGCATTTAAAAAATGTCTATCACCATTCTACTTGAAAATACTCTTTTTAAATGGCTAATCACTATTAAAGGCACTGTCAGGTTGATTTTTATAGCTGTGAAATTATTTTTACACAATTTTAATAATGTTTTGCAACCTCATAAACAAAATTACATTTCTCTGCAAATGCTTTCTTCATACAACATATTTACTACATGTGGATTTAGTAGATATGCAAACTCTGTTCCTCTTAATACCAGTAAAATAGTAAAAAGTAGTTAGATTTTTACCAAAGAGTTTTATAAAGGGATGTAAAGATAGGGACTGGTAGCATCTGTAATACTTTTTTCCTAGATTTAAGTAATTTATTTGAGGAAAAAATAATTAAGTTTAATTAAGTTAGTTCATTGCAACTTTTTTATAAAATCAGGAGATTTCAGGCTATATTTTGAGATGAGTAAAGACTGATCTGTATCTTTTGACATAAACAGCAGATTAAAACCCAGAAGTGTTCATAGGTAAAACCAAACCAGTCTCGTTTTTCTCACTTCCATCACATTCTGTCCACACTTACTACTCTCATGTCTATAAATGTCCTTATAAGCTAAAGCTAGCAGTGTTTTAAAGCTGAGTTAGAATATTATGGTCTTTATACACTGTTATAAAACCACTAATCTTTTGTCAATATATGCTGTCCTGAAGCAAGCAGAAGGAATTTTATTGACTAGATATTTTTTCTACAGAAAACAGATTTATGACCTTCAGTGAGGGAATAAGGTCTCTGAGAAATCTAAAGAAAGTATGAATGCAAGTATGCTACCTGGGGCCTATATTTTTTCATGGTAAATATCATCAGGAAAACACTCATATCAACTACACAAGCAACCAGTAGAGAAGACCATGAGAATACAACTTTTGCTTTAAAACTTTTGTTTCCCTATCATAAGAAAATAGTTTCAGGGCAGAACTCAAATTCCCTCCAACACTTTCTCTCTCTGAAGAGCACAGCTTGATTTTATGCTACAGAAGTTGTGACTTTTACCCTAAGGCACAAAACAACTTTGATAAATGAGAAAATATGAATACTTAGGGGACAGAACAACTAGTTCCCTTTCATTAAGAAACTGGCATGCATATAATGGAAATCTCCTGTGGGTTTGCACACATCTTGTTCTCAATGAGAAAATAGTGTGCAAGCCTCTTTAAATGAGGAAAAGAATCAGAAAATAGAATCTGAGTGCAATGCGTAGTAGCTATGGCTCATCAGCCATCATAAATAACGACAGATTCAGAAATTGGTATCAGCCTGATTTTCTCTTCCAGCTGTCAATACAGGATTGATGCTACTCACCACCTGATTCTACAGTACTGAAAGGAAGGAAAAAAAAGAGAGACTTACAGTCCTATACATACACCTTTAGCCTTCATTTGCAAATCAACCATAGATTTCAGTAAGGTCGCTGTTAAAATAAGATAACACCATGTGGGATTGAGAGCAGCTTAAACTGTCCCCAGGCTAAAAGCAAAACCCAATCTTCCTCAAAATAAAAAATGTTTAGTGAAGTATAATATGGAGTAGATTTGTATTTTAGTTACAGGTGCATAAAATAATTTAGGTGTACTAGTTTAAGAATTTGAATCACAAATCAACATCTAACCTTAAGGTAAATCATGGAGTGGAATTTTTGAGACTGTATCAACAGATATTCACATGGGGGTTTTTTATGCCAGGCATTGTTATTTTGATAGTCTACTTGGTTTAAATAATTTAAATTCAGGTCTTCTTTTTAACAATTGCAGAGGCGGGATGTCAGCTAAGCATAAAAGTTTCAAAAAGGTCTGGAAACCAAAGCTCTTTAATGTTCACTGTTTTCCAAATGTCACAGATTTTAGAACATCTTTTATGAACTCACAAGATGAGTTCAAATTCAGCGAATCCTTTCCTCCATGAATAATTCCCTTGTTGCTTTCTGGAGACCTTGAATTACAAAACATGGTTGTCCACCTGGGGAAGTACCTGTTATGAAAACAATGAAGAATAGCAAGAAAGAAAGCTTTGTATGCTGTTGTTGTTCTTTCCGGAAACATAAAAATCCCCAGCTATTCACCAGTTACCTTAGAGATGAACTAGCCACTAAACCATCTGGGAAATTAATTATCCACTTGTGGGTATAAAGTTCTGGGGGAAAATGTACTACAGTATTTCCAGTGGTGAGACAAATCTACCTGCTTCATTAAAGGAAAAATAAACTATTTTCTAGGTATTACAATGTTTGTATAGGATGGGATATTATCTTTCTACAATAAGGCCAGGGGAAAATTCCTGGTTTGACCCAGAAGATTTTTACTGTGATTTCCTCTTACCAACTATCTATAGTGGGGTGACAGTTCCACCCAAACGTGTTTTCTTATGCAAACTAAAAGTAGAATCCCAAAGAGCAAGGGAACATCATACTGGTCCAGAGTATATTTACCTGCCCTGATATAGAGAAAAACTCGGTTGAGCACGCAAGTCACAGAAGAAAAAAAATTAATTGGCAATTTAACAGTGACTAAGAAAGCAAAACACCAACAATGGAGAAAATAAGCCTGGTGGAAATTACTGACATGAATCAAACATGATTAGCAAGTACTTCTGTGACTTTAATCAAATGCTAGGAAATGAGACTGGTCCAAAGTTATTCCTCTAATTTTAATTTTACTGGAACTAGTTTTGAATTCTTGAAAGTAGGGCACACCTGAGGCACAGAAGGTCAAACTGAAGATAAATGTATTTGTGCAGCATTACAATTTTAAAAGAACAATCTTTAGCTATATTTTCATAGCATTCGAAAGAAGTATGTTGTGTTTAAACTATGTTCAAAAAAAGCTTTCTATGATTTTTGCTGTTTCTCCCAAGATGTTTTTCCTGCAGTCTTTAGACTTTGTTTTGAATTACTCAGAGAAAACCAACTGATTTAAATTATGAAAACAGGGAGCCACCAGACTGACCTTTTCCCTTAAAAATCTTAACTTGTTCACTGAGCTAGGAGAAACACTTTGAAGAGTGTAATTGCTTGAGCCCTTGGCTGCGTTTGTAATTTCTTGTGCAAGCTTTTCAGTGTTTCTAAATAGTCATGAACAGGGCTGCAACTTCAGCACCTGGCAATGGTGCTGCCTTTAGACTTAGCAAAAATAGATGTTTGCTTAGAGCAACATCCCATGGGGGAGCTGTCCCGTACTCCCACTCCATTATTTTTGTGATGCAAGAAGTTGTATAGACTAGGTAATTTGAAAATAGATGGTTTGGGTAGTGGGGTAGGTAGTGTGGAGGTAGAAAAGATGTGTGGCCTAAGGGTTTCTTTAGGGCCTTGTTTTATTTTTGCAGTAGAAATGACTGCTATTCCTCCCATCTTTCCCAAGAACAGTATGATTCCCATGAACTACATGATACCCAGCTGCACAGTGCTAGGAAGGCCTTCAGGAAAGGAGGTCTTGTACTTGGAGATCAGACCAGTTTAGCAAGGGGGATGTAAGGTGTACCTTCATTCCTTCAAAATATAGACCTCCCACTGTCTCTCTCTAAGTTTTCAAACCCCGACATATCTTTTCCCCCTCATCAAGCTTCAAGATCTGAGTTCTCCCAGTCCCTCTCCTAGTATCCCCAAACTGCCCGAATTTCTGAGTCTACCTAGAGGCACTCTCCCATCTTTGCCCCATTCTCCATCTCAGATCACTTACTTTCATAAAATTAATTCTTGAGAATCCATGGACACATAATTTTTTCTTGACTTCTGAGATAGTGGAATTCAAATTTGGTTACTGGGGATAAGCTTGAGGCCCACTGTAGTTAGAAAATACCAAATGACGCACTGGCATTTGGCAGGAAAATGGATGCAGTTAACATGAGTAGGGATGCCCCATGAGTGAAACTGGAATTCATTAGACAGGAAAGATGGGCCCTCTTCTTTGTGAATATCAGAGAAGTTGAGCTTACCATGGAATAGTTTTTGTAAGTGAGCTCTAAGGATGTGAGATGTCATATCTTTGCCCAGCAAAGCCGATTTTGTATCAGGTGGTATTACACCTTACTGGTAGTGGATCAGACCATAAATCTTTATTTTAAATGTGTCAGCTGCTCCTGAATATATGACTATTTGCACCTCAATAAAATAAACCAAAGGCATGCTGAGCTTAATGAGCTCCTAATATTCTATTATTGTTTCTATTATTCCTGACTCTGATGCCACTAAGGGTAGTGAATACACAAACTCTTCTTAATGCACCTACCTAAGCTTTATAAACAGACAGTATCCTCATTTTTTGTCAGAGGTAACTGAGACAAAAAAGGTGAATCGCAGCCAATGGATTCATGTTATGGTCTATGAATTTGTCTACATGGAATGTGCTATCAAGTTCAGAGTTCTAAATTCAAATTCACTGGACTAGTTGGCAAACAAGATGCCTGCACATGATTGTGTTTAAGTAGCTGAGCCAAGACAGAGTGAATAGGAGCTGACAGTCTGAAAGCTAGCTAGTGTCAGCCTCATTCAGCTAAGTTTCTCTGAAGTTCTTTAGGTAAACTCTCATGGATTTTCTCATTTGCTTAATATGTTTTCTTTTTAATATTCTGAGTACAAATATTATGTGTTCTGGAAACTAATCTCTCTTTTTCTTACATCACCATGAAAAGTAAAGTACGTGGTCTTGAACTTAATGGATGATTTTGCCTATTCAATAGGAACATGAAACAGGCCAAATTCTTTGCTGGTTCAGTTTTTTTCAGACAAAAAAAAAAAAAAAAGAAGTAATAAAAAGATAATCTAGTGTTCCAAATAAAATACTGTAAAACAAACTTCAATCTCTGAGTCATTGGAAAATATTGTTTACAGTACAGAACACAAAACATCCTGGAGTGGCCATCTATCATTGCTCCGGATTGCTGGAGGAAATAGAAATAGAAATAAAATGAGAAAACAACATGATTTTATATTAATTGCAACTCCAAGATGGTCTTACCACAATCAAAATAAGGCCAGTGTGATGGAATTTATAGATAGGTAATATTAAAAACATATTTTGAGCCTCATTTGATATCAAGGTACAAAAATCAGATTTCAGATCAATGGTGTAATAAAATGGTACAAAGTAGCTGATGAAAGCTAACTTGGTTCCAACACAGGAATTCATCATGATAAACATATCTCTCATTTCCACATCTGTCATCCATTTTTAAAACCAATAAATCATTTAAATATAGATTTAACTGTTCCTATAAGTTGTTACAGTGTTATGCACTGCACTGAAGGAGAACTTTAACAATAATTCACTTTTCTGAATTCAGAAGTATAAAAAATGAATTAGAAAGTTAAGGTATGCTCGCATAATTACTGTGCCAAAACACAACTCACAGTAAAACAACTGGGCTTTTTCTGGCTTGCACGTCTATCTTCCCTGGGCTTGAATTCACCTAAGAGACCCTTCTTTTGCAGAGGAACGAGTGAATAGTTCGGATTAAAACCTGCCCGAGCAAGCAAAATGATGGAATCCGAGGCGAGAATGTAGATATCTGTGAGCTGGATTGGACTGCCACTCAGACGCTGAGGGCAAGGCTGGGGCTTGTTTCATCCTAAGCACAGCTTGAGCCCAGCGCGGCATGGAAGGAATGTCGGCTGCAAGGCCCTTAATGAGAGCTAAAAAATGCCCGGTGGAATGGTCTTAAAGGCCTGTCCAAACCTCCCCCGTGAAAACATCTACAAACGTTGAACTGATCTGCTGGTTTTCTCCTTCTTTTTGTGATAAAGGGGTTGGGTGACAAAGAAAGGGCTGTGGAGGAAAGGAAAAAGAGGGAATAAGGTTAAAAGGCTCCTATAATTTTCATCCGTGATCATACTGAAGGAAAGGCTGGCAAAGTCTAAAGGATCACAAGTCCCAGCAAACATAATCAGATTCTGATCTCATTATTAAGCTTTGCACAACCCTGATAAGAAAGATGATTAGAGTCTCAGTGGTAAACTCACTTTATGGATCTTTATTCCAGAATTTTAATTCATTTACTCTAGTAAGCATTAACCTTTTGCTTCAATATATGTATATCTAAGAGAAGTTTCTAAGAAATTCTCCAAAACCTCATTGAGAATTATGCTAAAATTTAAAAATATTGTGATAGTGATTATAAAAGTGCTTATAATGGGCTTTAACATACATACAAATAATGTGACAATACACTTTAACATACATACATAATAATCTGGCAATAGACTAGCTGCAATTAAATTACTTTTAATTTTGCAATTATTGCATTTGTAACTGTTTAATGTGCTATTCTTACATTGGAATCATTAAGTCAGTCCAACACTGCAGACAGTATTCATCACTGTAAGAGCTAGTGGAAAAAATCCTACGATCTCTCTAGTTGTTACAATAATGATGTTGGTTTCCTGTTCACTACAAGGGTAATTAATGAAGAATTTGGCTGAACTGCACATACCAGGCAGCTAAGGTAATACTTTATGTACACATTTCACTAGAGCATGACACATAATACAGGGCTTGTTTTCTTATTTCTTATTTTTGAAATCAATTAAGTCACTAGACAACTAAAATTTCAGGCTATAACTAGTAGCACTTTGCTGAAGCTGTGTGTAATTTCATTAATTCTTCTGCTTGTGCTGTCCGTCTGAGATAGTAAAAATTTCATTAGTCACTGAATACACTTCATGCTTAACAAATGAACAATCAATTAAACATTATTTTTAAATTCTTTTTTGTCTCATTTCCTCCTAAACTTTATTAATGTTCTGCATGACATTTACTCTTGCCTTCAGATTTTAAGTAATTGTTGGTCTTTTAATACAATTCACCTTTTCTTAGCCTAGAACAAGCTCACAGTTATTCCCACGGTATTCTGCATGACTTCAAGCTTTGTGATATGCTTAGAGATTTAGACATCTATATTTTGTTTCATTTCTTGTATCTGGTTGCACAGTTACCAAAAACATCTATTCAAAATGCTAACACTGATTTATAGTTGAAACAAACCATTAAAAAGGGGAAAAGTAAAAATTTTGACTGACTCTGGTTGAGAACTCACTTGAATCACTTTGGGTCTTTCTTCTCACATGAGCTCCTGCCTGATTTTTCCCTTGTGTGGGGCATTTCCATTTCTGCTGAGCAGCAGCAAGGGTCCTCCTTACCCACACAGCTCTTACCATGGCACTGCATCTCCTGCCATAGTGAAGAGCTCCAGGAAGGATATTCTTTCCTAACACACCTGCAGATTGCTTGATATGGTTAAAAGATCTTTCATGCTTCAGGCTTCCACAGTGCAATACCAGAGACAGTAATACTTGGAGACTGGCTAATCTGGGAATTAAAACTCTCCACTTCAACAGACTAATAGGTAATGTTGTATCATTCACATATTTATAAGGAGACTGGAAAAGGTTGAATGGATTACAGAGATAGGAGATTCTTGTTCAGCCTTCTGAAAATCTTTGAGTTGTTTGTTTGTTTTTTTTTTTTTTTCTTTTAATAAGTGCACTATTAACAAGTAAAGCTTCCAATTATTTTCAGTATCTGGCACCACACGGATTTACAACAAACTAACTAGTCTCCAAAAGTATTCACCCACAGGATCTAATCAACCATCTTCTCAGAGAGCTGAAAAAAGAAGGATGTACTAAGGGAAGGAAGATCTACTTACTTATTACTACAAATTCTTAGTTAGAAACATTTATAAACTACTTCAAAACACATCTGCTGGTGTGCAGAACAAATGAAATAGATGTAATGCAGATGAGCCTGAGCAGTCCACCAGCAGAATTCTCTCAAAATATTGAAATAATAGCTAAGGCTGCATAATGTTTGAGTTCAATCATGCATATACATTTGCAGTACCACCAATATAAAATATGTGCAGCTAGAAGAGAGTGAAAGATATAAGCAAATCTTCTCAGTGCAAAACATCATTAAACTCTTTCCATGTAAATATTTTTTTTGTCCTATGTGCACTCTGGTTAAATTTCCCCAGGCTGTAAAACTGGTCTTCATGAGTTACTTGCCATTAATGTCCCACTTATCCCATTTTTTAGGATGGTTCAAATACAAAATGAGCCTTGAATGAAAAAACAAAGGATGATATCTTCCTTGATGATATCTTCATTTTACATCCCAGTTAAAAAACACAGGAAAAATGCTGTATATCATAAAAGAAAGTTACTTTCTAAGGAGTTGTTGATGATAAGATTGCTCGGCGTATACATATATTCTATCATTGTGCAAAAACTACCAGTTCATTTCATTTTCAACTCTTCTGAACTGTAAATGCACAGATTTACAAGGACACCTGAGGGGTCTCTGAACTATCCATCTAAAATCAAGCAACCCCACTTCACATAAAATGATTCCATTTACTTGTAGTAGAATGCACATCTTGGTCAGCCATGGAGAAGCTCCCCTTTCCTCTACTTACTTCCCTTTACAAAATCTTGTCCTTCCACCCTCTGGGAGGAAGGTTTTGCCCAGGGCGAATAGAACAATTGCCACACAGCAAGGTAGGTATATGAGACAACATCTGGCAGAAGTACCCTGCCCCTTGCTGCTATTCAGCAAAGATAACAGAGGGTCCTCTGCTAGGGAACAAGGATTCTTCATGCAGAAAGACTTTTTTCTAGGTGGAGATATGAGGAATGTAATGTTGCAAGAGGCATTCAAAGGTCTGAAGGGATGTAATGTTGGTAGAGGAGGTGCTTCTGGAAATTTAGCCTACCTACTTTAGTCTGCCACTTGCTCAGATTCATTGTTATTCCATAAAATAGTAGGCAGAATACCTTTAAATTCTGGTTCATCAAAATTATTAATATATTACTGTATCAGCTATGATATAAAACCTACAAAGAAGAGGAGTCATCTTCGGCCTTCAGACCAAATATTCCCTGAGGACTATTGAGTCCCAAGACTGCAACTGACAAAAGGGATGTGAATAATGCAGCAGTTGTTTCACTTCTTAGTGCTTGTTTTTAATCAAGGAGACCTAATTTTAGTTCAGATTTTTTTTTCAGAAATTAACTAGGGTTCCGTGTGAGCTGCTGCTAAGCACAGTTTCTATCACCACTGTCACCACCACTACTTTCTGGACAGCTCTTTGAGTGACTGTCTAGAGAAAGAAAAGACAACATGTTTTCATCCTATCCTGGTCTGATTAAAGGTAATATGAAACACTTTCTTTTAGCAGTAATTTATTTCAGGAAATGAGGAAGGGATAATTCGTTTACTATATTTTACTTTTCTTCTGAAGTTAGGATGGGAAGAAAATGCTGTCTATTTGAAAACATTTCACATTTAAGGGAGAAGAGATGAAAAGTTCATTATGTTTACCAAATAAAATGGTAAAAGTGGCATACTGCAACAGAAAAAGCCTGACAACTGACAGCCCTGAACTATGCTGTGTGTTCTGCATTAGTTTAAACATACAGCTGGTAGATGGGATCAGGGAAAAGGAACATAGACAGCGTAGGTGATATAAAGGGTAACAATTCCTCATCACAAGGAAATTAATACAACTAAGGAAATTTTGTTGTTCATATCTGGGAATAGTGGGAAGGGAGGTTTGGAACACTTAATCAGAAAACTTGATGTAGTTAAAGATGTAAGCTATTCCCTACATCTTCAGAATTCACACTGACTTTGATAGGAACTTGGCATGAGCAAGTGATGCAAGTCAAGACATGAATTTACATGCTTAGGGTAAACACAAGAGTGTGGGAAAGCTCTTGTTGTTCCTTGCAAGGCAAAGCAGCCACTGAGTCACAGTTCACATATTTACCATGAGCCTCCTCCCTATCATTAAGAATACTCTGAAAGAAATGTTTGGACATAGTTGCATTTCCCCTCTCAGATCACCATCAATTTGTCCCAGTGGGGAAGGACACCACATCTATATCTCTTCCAATTACTTTGTAATATGTGTTGAAATGAGTGCAATATTCGGTGGGTAATATAACTTCTCATGACTCCTTTTTATTCTACACTATTTTGCATGATGTGAATACAAATTTAAAGTTATAGTCTTTCATGTGCAATTTTAATCAACTGATAATCACTTTTATAAAATGTGGGGTTAGTAAAGTGTTAGCTGCATATATTATATCAGTTCTAAAACCCAGTATAAAACACAGTATCATTACTTCTTTCAGCTGTAACAATTTTGAATTAAAATCAAAATGTCACATATTGGGATAAAGTATTCATACTTTTTCCCATATAGATTCCCACCCCAAAGGTACTTGAGGGTTGTTATTTTTGTTGTATTCCTCCAAAAATTAAATTGAAGGTGTTCCAAACAGGTCAAATGCAAATAAAATATATGTCTATGCGAATTATGTGATATTTAATTGCCTGCTACAGAGAATTAAAACAGTTTCTTTCCAGGGAGGTGAATTCCTATGCCTTCCATATTCATACTGTGCCATTTGCTGTAAGTATTCGAGGATCCATAGACTATGGGGACAATAATTCATTTGTACTCCCTAAGCTTACTTTTAAAACCTTTGGCAATAAATTTTATACGTTGTGTTTTAAACTCTATTTTGCTGATGGGAGGATAAACATATCTATGTATTTGTGATTAGTTCCTCTTTTTTCTATTCCCTTACTGATGAAAATGCTTTGTTTTGTTTATGACTCTGCTGTTAAATTATTCTTGTAGTATGATTCCCTAGCTTTACAAATCCAGTTGACCTAGTCTCATCAGCAATTTTTCACACAGTTCACCTATTTGATCAGTCCAGATGAAAACATCTACCACTTAGGGTTGGAGCCAACTTACTAAGTTATCTACCAAACATTTTCCAAAAGATTATGCTCTTTTTTATAAACATAGAAAACTGGTGTGAAAATGTTGTGATATAATTTAACTAGTGGTAATGTGCTAATTTATTAAATTTTCTTAAGGACAAACCAACCTTCTCCCCATCTTTCAAAGGTAATTTTGTGCAAAGAGAGACTGAAGTTTTAAATGCAAAGAGGACCTCTGAATAACAGTTACTGAGTCATATTATGTATATATCTAAGTTAGGAATAAATTGCTTTTTTTATGAACAAGGCAAAAGGCTAATAAAAAAGGTATAAGCAAACACTTTTTGAAAGATTCTGGTTGTAGACCTGCTGGTTGTAGACCTGCTGGTTGGAGCTTGGTTTGATGCTACCCAGGTAGAACATCTTGAAATGATAATATTCTGCATGAACCTCTGCTGGATTCCCACAAATAAGGTCACAAAACACAGCAAAAATCACAGCTGGGCCAGCAGCATGTCACCTGTGAGAGCTAAAGCCTCTGAGCTGGCTGCTTCTACCAGGGAATGCGTGCTTTTAGCTAGTGATGAAGAAACCAATGAAGGCCAAAAATGGGCTGGTAGCTATGCTCATTAATGTTCCCTGACACTTTCCATTATAAAATGCTGATTTTAGTTCTTTTCAATTTGCCAGTTGTAGACATTTGGGATTAAATATTCCTTAGTGTCTGCTCTGAGGTTGTTAAAATATGTGTTAGAATGCCTTTTTTGCCAAAACAATCCAGTCATTTCTGAGAATGAGGCAAAAGATACATTGTTTCACTCATGGTAGAAAATCAAAAAGGAGTGGGGAGGGTGGGAGATGATAAGGAAAGAAGTTATTTAAATAGTTAATATAATTTAAAGCTGCAGACTGATATTTGGCAGCTGGGGATAACAATGTGGTATGAAACCTGAAATTTGGCTTTCATTGCCACCTTAAATTATAAGGCTTGCAAAAAATATTCAGGCTCAGCAAAGATTTCTTATGTCTTATGCAAAGAATATTAGTCAGGCAAGGAGCTGAGGGGTTCAACTTATGGCTATGTAATATTTTTCTTATATATGCAGGTCTGTGATATTTTAAAGCCAGAGGCACAAGTAGATAAAGTGAACAGGGTCTGCTGAGTTCAGTAGTGTTAACACCTACTTCAGCCATGAAGTGACAGAGGAGGAGCTTCAGGGAATAGCTGAAGTGAGAAACAATGTCAAAGCAATCAGGCACTGGGAGACTAGGACTCTATGATGTAAAAAGAGGATAAAAAGTAGTATTTTTATTGGGGAATGTGTCAGTAATTTAAGGAATAAAGATTATACTTGATGTGATATAGAAATGGGGCTTAGGTGAGAACCTAAATCTCTGCAAGATGATAAGGTCAGCAAGTAAAATCTTTGAAGAATTGGCAGGACAATCTGTGACAATAAAAATGTACTGTCTCATAGGAACTTAGAAAGGACCCCGACATTCCTGAACTGCTCCATTACTGTATTAGCTGAAGTTATTTGTAGTTTGTAAAATGATTCAGTATTTTCATTCATAGATATCAGTATTCTTAATAAATGTGTGGGACACTTTTCTGGTGGCATATTGCAATTAGTTATGGTGGAAATCCAAATTTGGTAATAGTTGTGTTGCTTGAACAATCTTAGTTGTACCACTCCTATGAGCATACACTAAGAAAAAACAATTATTACATAACAATACGCTTTTTTCTTTCTTGTCATGCATACTTCATGGGGCACCAAAACAAGACTGTACAGTACAGATGCTTGTTGTGACCTGGATCTCCCCATTTATGGCAAAAATGGAAGCAAGAGTGGTTGAAGAAAAGATGGAGGGGGGCTGGGGAAAGATAGAAAGAATGGTTTAATTAGTTCAGTCAAGGCCATTTGGAGAACAGAGTAACCCTCTGCTAACTTTTTATATGTGGCCTCAAGCTATGTGTTCACCAGCTTCCCATTGCCCAACTTTAAACTGTGGTTTCTTTGCAGAAATACTTTTGAGTTCACCCAGTGGCAGCTGAAGGTAATAGTGGAAGATATTTGAATATAGCAGGAGCTGTATTACGACAGTTTTTCTAAAATAATATGCCTTACTTCTCTTAGAAAAGCATAGCTGAAACTTCAACCTCCAAGAAAACTCTCAGTCCATCAGTCCTTTTCCTCTTTGTGCTGTGGCCAGACAAGGTTATTGGAGTAACTTAACTTATAACTGCAAAGAACTCAGAAGTCAATTTTATAACCTGCAGATTTTCTATACTGTGATTACCCGGAGAACATCAAGCAAAGTGACTAAGATATATCCAGTTTTCTTCCTTTATCTTCCTAGAAGAAAAGTCTGAGGTGTTATATTTTAAATTTTTAAGCATGATTGATTGTTAATGTATGTGGTTATTTACTTTAGAGAAGAAAAATTTGAATAGCAGAAAGGGGAGAGCTAGAGATTTCTTCAGGTTGTACACAGTCTTACACAAAGCTTAGGACAAGTCTACCCTAGTTCAAAGACATTTTTTTTCTCTACAAAGAATGGACTCAATTTGAAGCAGCAATATTTCATATCTTGTCCATATCTTCACCTAGAACTTCGTGGTCTATTTTATCAGTACACGATGCATTATAGTGTGCATCAAGTCATGATATTCCTTCTCCTCTTTCTTCTCTGGCTAGACTGCCATAGATCTTACACAGTCATGTTTCTTTCACATCTAAAGTTTAGAGGGAAGGAGATTTAGGTTGAGGATGAAAAGGAATCAGACTTGGCTTAACAGTCTACTCTCCTGAAAAGATACACTGCAATGGTCACATATATTTGAAAATCCCAAATGCTGCAGACTTTGAGGCCATATAAATGGCAATAATACAGTTCAGCTGGAACAGATAGAAGATGATTATTTCAGAACAGGAAAAATACTCAACGATGTAATCTTGACTTATATTCTACAGGAAAAAAAAAAAGAGAAAGTAAGAGAGATAAATAAAATCTGATGCTAGAAGGAAAGTTTAGACAAATTTGTCATTTGGAAAATATTCTATTATTGGCTTGATTTTTATGTTGGTATAAATTTTCTTTGGTTATTGCCACACAAGTGATATCAGAATTGTGAGACTAAAAATCATTGAGAATTTGGAGCAATGCAGTGTAACATCCATCTTTTTTTATGATAGAGTTTTAAATGCGATAAATAAAAAAAACCCCTGACCAAACATTTGCCAATTAATTGAGTTAATAATTGTGACCACTAGAAAAGAAAGCAGTTTTTAAATAGTTAAATTGAAATATTTTACAAATAAATTAATGGATATCTCTACAAAAAAGTGAAATATATAAATTCCAGCTTAAGAAATGCAGACATGAAGAACTTAAGATAGTGATGTAGACTATCAAACTGGATAGAAAAAGGGCAATGGAAATGCAGAGAAGAGGAAAACAGAAGACTCATATAAGCTCTCTAGAGCATGCAGTTTTGTCACATAGAAGAGTAAGGCTGTGAGAGCAATGCCATAACTTTAGAATGTGATAGCCTTAAAGATTTAAGCAGGAATTTCATATGAACTGTCACGCTGATCTTTTAAAATGATGGCAAATACTACATGCATTGGAGGGGAAAGGGTAAAAAATTTAATGGGGTCCAGATAACTACAGAATCACAAGCTCATGTTTGCATATAGAAAGGCATCTGGAAATACTACCAGAAACTGTTACTAAGAGTAATTTGAACTTCCCAGAGATATACTGCAGAACAGATACTAAAATGAAATTAAGGTTTGTATTGTCTTGGACTCAGTAACCAACAAATTTATATACCAGAAAGAAATATACTTTGTTATCGAAGACTTCAGTAACTAACAAGCACATTGCATAAAAACATAGCTATAGAAAATAACCTTGGGAAGAAAAAACATGAGATAATTCACTTTAAATAAATAGAAGGAAAATCACAAACTAGTCTTTAAAGCTTCTGATTCAAAGTGAAAACTTCAATAAAATAATCTTCTCTTAAGTCAAGCTAAGCAGGATGTGAAACTGTGTTTTTCATTCACAGTTCACTATATAAGGAACTTTAATAGTTAAAAAATGTCAATCAACAAAAACCCCAAAATGACAAATTTGTAGAAACCAAAAGGAACTAAGTAGAATAAAAATGAATGAATGCATAAATAAATAAAAAAAATCAATGGGAATAATCAAAGAAGAATGGAAAGTCTAAAGGAATTGAAAATGGACCTGATTAGAAAATTATAATTTAAAGCTTAGTACTTTTAGGATAAGTGATCTACTTTTTGTGTGGTTGGGTTTTTTAAAATTAAACATAATGATACTTCTCTAAATAAAGCAGAATTCAGAGGAAATGAAAACAGTGTCTAGGGAAGAGGGGATAAGGATTAAGAAAGGTCAGTGCTGAAGTTCAATTTTCAGTGAAGCTACAGGGATGACATGGGACACAAATGACCATTTGATATGGAGAAAAATACACTTACTACTTCATGTATAAAAACTGAGACGGATTGCTGCTGTCCCAGAATCACAAGAATACTGGCACAATGTTGCAGGTCCGCTAGCAGAGGAGCAAAACCCATCAAGTTCCAGTAAATTCCAAAATAGAGAAAAAATATTAAATGTTACACATGTTTAAGGCACTAAAATAGGGTTATCCTTACAACTGTGGCTCTATCTGGGCTATGTTTTACAACAGGAAAGAATGAAGGCACAGAGGTACAGCAAAGATGTTATAAAATGCAGCCACAGTTTGACAAAGACAAATTGTGCCAGACTAATCTGATAGTCTTCACTGGGGAGATAATTGCTTTTCTAGACAAGAGAAGTAGTCCTAATATAGATATAATCTACTTGGAAGCTGAGAAAATATTTGATGATAATAGGAAATTATTAGTTAAACTAGAGGAGATGATTATTAGGATAGAAACTGAGACGCGGATAAATAGGAAGCTGATAGATCACTGACAACAGCGTAACACAGAGAAGCTACTGTGAAATGCATGATCAGTCCTTAGACTGATATTAGTATTTTCAGCTGTGATCTTCACTTAAAAATGAAAAAAGTGCTGATGAATTCCCCTAAAGGCATGAGTCTGAGAAGCTTCACAATTCCTAAAGAAGAAATGGTGTCAGATACAGGAGGGTTAGAGATAGCCTGTTGTATTTCCAGAGGAATTTCAGAAAGAGATTCAGAAATCTAAACAATTATCTCTGCTGAAACCTGCAATGCTTTTGGTGTTGTACCTCCATGAATATGTACATTTTACATCAGTCACCCCCATTAACATTGAAAAAAATGCAGCAATAGAAACTAATTGCAGAGTAGCAGAATTGGAATTCTGATTACAGAAAGTGTCATAGAATAGTTCAGTAGACACATTAGCAATTACATTTCATTCCAAATCAGTTTAATTATGTGCTTTTTGCTTTTTGTACTGCTTTTACTGTAAGACATTTTCTGCCTTGTTTTGGGCTTTTTGTACTGTAAGAAATAGCTTCCCTTTCCCTTTTTCTTTTAACCTATATTTGAATTGACACCAATTCTTAAACCAAGAAGGCAGGCCCGTAGTTAACTCAAAATCAGAAAACAATTAATGACTTACAGGAAATATAGCATGATGCTAATAAAAAAATGCAATAGTCAGTCATACTCTTGGAATCTGATTTTATCATCATTCATTTGGCAGTGTGCAAAATCTCCCACTAGGAGTGAAGCAGGAAGCTGCTGTTTGCTTGAAACAGGAATGTAATTGCACCTGAAGAAACTTTACAGTTCCAGGAGTCAGCTGACTAGTTTCAACTGACCAGCTATTTATGCACACTCTTTAATTTTACCCCAAATGTAATTTTTAAAAGGTTTCTATTTAATATTACTTGAGATGAGTTTAAATAATTGATCTGCTTGCATCTGGCCACTTTGTATCTTTTCTTGTTGCTAGCAATACTATTCCTTATAAACTTCTGTTGACTGTGTGATAATTTCATAGCAGCAATACTGTCATTATAAAGTCATAATCCATTCCCATTTTGGGAAATAATTTTATGATTCATGATGAATTTAAATAAAATCAGGCTTCCTATAAAACTACACATCAAGTGCACGTATTTCATCTAAACAGATATTACATTTATTTTGATCCATCTCATAACTCAGATCCCCTAAGAATGACAATACTGTCTTTTTATTTCCAAATTTTAAAATTTTGTATATCTAGCTTCCAAAGACTTTTAATATTTCTAATCCCTTAAAAATACTTATAGTATGCAGTCATCTTTTTTTTTTTTTTTTCTTTTTTTTTTTGTGCTATAAACATATGAATGAGAATACTGGTTAGATTAAAATCAAAGGTTAGCTTGAAAGCATTACAATGAAACCACATGCTACTCTAACAAGTGTCATTTAGAACAAATCAACATAGTTCACAAATTTAATTAGATTTTAAATAGTGTGTATAAAGAACTGTAGCTGAAGTGACTCACCTGATTTATACATATAATGTTTTAATATGGAGCAGCATCCATAAGAAATGCTAGAGCATTTCTATGATTTGTCAATCAGAGTCCAAGCAACCTTTTCAATTTAAAGGCTACTGTCTGAATATTTTGGGATGCTTAAACAGTATATAGATAGGTTTAGATAAAGATGAAGATATAGTTATAAACAAGGATATCACAAACTCCTTGCTGCTGAAAGAAAAATGATAACTTATCAGGTAATCTATGGAATCAGTTGTTTGTTCACTATAGTGATCTGGTCCACATTACAAATAAATTCCAGATATTTAAGAATATTTCTTAAAAAATAAACCAAAACTTTTTAAGTGGATAAAAAAGCCATTGTATAAATCAATTTTGCTCAATTCTATTATAATTTTTTTTGTATATTCATGTCTCTTTTTAAATTAGAGAATACTTTTCTGCAGGAAAATGGCCCTTATCAAGCCATAAAATGTAAAAACATTTCTTTGATGTGGAAGATAAGACACATGTATATAGATTCATGGAGGTATAATGTAACTGACTGTCATAAACAGATCACTCGTTTGTATACACTGTAGTAGTGACTTCCAAAGCACCCCAGTAAAGCTGGATGCCCAGTTAATTTTAATGAGTATTAGGCTTCCAGTTCCCTTAGGCAGCTTTCAAAATGTCAGCCTATAATTACAAACAGCTTGGACGAAAGCCTATTGAATTTAATGGAAAGTCTCCCATTGATTTCAATGAGCTTTTGGATCATTGACTTTCCGCTTTCCAAATATTTCTAAAGGGTTTGGATAGTAAATACCACACACTTTAGAAACACTACAATGCATATAATATCATCAGCTTTCAGTATACTGAACTATTTGCAAAGTAAAAAAACCAAACCAGACCAAACCAAATTAAAAAAAAACCCACCAAACCAAACCAAACCAAACCAACAAACAAACAAACAAACAAACAAACAAAAAAAACCCAAAAAAACCCCCAAAAAACAAAAAAAACCCCAAAAAACTATGAGAAGACATAAAACTGCAGAACTCTTATAAAATTTGGTGGGAAATGTAAGGGAATGTAATACTAAAAACAAAGAAAAGCAATTCTACCTCTGAGCTGCTCAGGACTGTTTTACAGAATTGTGTAAGCTGACAAAAGCAAATGAACCAGAACAGAGACTTTTGCAAGGAATGACTGACTTTGAGGAATGTAACTGTTGGTAAGGAATGTTTTATAAGGTTCTGAAATTTTAAGACTTGTTCTTTCAACATTTTCTAAGTAATGAATATTTGCTTCAGTTTCTTCTACATGGAACTTTATTCTAATTGTAGAAACATGGGTTATTATAAAAGAACTTTTTGAAATTATTGAAAGAAAAGTGACCAGAAGGTGTAAAGTTTAACTTAGCATGAGAGAGGAACAGTTTCCTTACATAGCACTCACCAAAAGCTTATCTGTCTCTATCATTAAGCTTTATTTTAACTGTTTACACATCTACCTTTCCATACTCAGATATTCAGGAGTCATTTTGTTACAGACACACTAAAAGCCTTAGGCACGAATTGTTGGTTAAGTCACAAACAGTACAAGCCAGGGTTATTATACTGCAGAGGTCCTTGTGAGGCAGCAACCCAAGCAGGTGGCTCAGCACCAGGAACACAAAATGAGACCATGACACCTGCTTTATCACCATGCTGTAATAAAATGCTGGGAGCCAAAAGCAGAGTCCCAAACAGAACGTTCACGTGCAGGAGCAGAGAGGGTCTTACCTACTTTGGGGAAAGAAAAAGGAGTCAAAATAGCAGGGCCACAAATTATAGTTAAATACAATTAATATAGAAATAAACTACATGAGAAGAGTCATAAATTTCATATAGACACAGTGAGAAATCACTCATTTGGAAATTAGCTTACATTAAGGAACATAGTACATAGTAGTGGGAGGAAGGTAAGGAGAGACAATTTTCTGTATCTCTTCCCTTGACACTGGTAGTTCTGAGAGCAGATAATAATTTAAATATTGTAACAGACAAATCTAAACACTGTTTCTAAAACTTAGCCTTATAATTAGCTTTGCCTGATAATTAGCTCATGCAAACGTACACACACATGCACACTAACACACACACATGCACAACACACACAAACAGAAGAAACTTCATTAACACAGAATAATTGCAATGACAAATGTTGAGCTGCCAAACCTCAGAGATATAACCAGTGACTGTCATTTAACATAGAGGTAAGAGGCCCTGAAGCTACAGTTCTACCCTACACAAAATGAAATGCAGATCTATTAAGAAACTGAAATTCTGGACTAGAATTTGCCATGCATTGTGGAGAATTCCAGGAGAGCAGGAGCAGATAAGGCTGAACCAAAACTTCTCCCCAGGGTGTGCACAATGAGTTTGAACTGCAAGTGGGCCTTTAGTCCTGGTGACCAGGAAGAGAGCCAATGCAAAATCTGGAAAATCATAGGCAACTGGATGACTGTTTCTCCACACCAGCTCTTTCAGTTTCTAGACTGCTATGGCACTGCACTTGCTAGTGTAGGCATGGCCTTGGAAATCCATCCGTCCAACTCCTAATCTGATTGGCAATTAATAAATGTTGTTGCACAGTGTTCTGTATGAATGCCAACGAAATACTTTCTCTCTTGGACAGAGGTGCTGGAATTGGCTTTCAGTTTAATGTTTTCTCAATGTGTTCATAATGGCTTTACATCAAGAACAATAAAACAGAAAGAAATAATCTACTTTTACATTGTTGCATTTTACCGTTCACTTAAATAAATGAGAGATTAATTCTGAACATTTAGACAGTTCAAACACAAATTAACTGAATTTTTAATATTTCTCTTATTTAATCATCTAAGTATTGGTTCTGATGTTTGTTTCTTCCACCTGTAAAACAGAAAAGTTGCTTTGTCTGCACTGTGTGTGTGTTTCTGAGTGAGAAAGAGAAAGATAAGTTTTCCAAGTAATTATTTTCCATTATTTAGGCAAAGACAGGGGAAACAGCAAGCTCAGATTTGTTTTGCAGTATCTTCACTTCTACTATTCAGTCAAGATTATTTTCCCAAAATACAGCAGGTTTCTACCTAATAAAAATTTGTTAAGGAAAACAAGAGTAAAATCACCATGACAGATTTCAAAATCTTCCATCTATTCACAATTAATCACAGGGAGAGAAATGAAGGCAGTTTACTAGAGATTATTTTTCTTCCAAGATAGAAAGTTGTATGTTCACATAATTGCCTCTTTGCAGTAAACTGTCAATTTTGACATATTTTTTTTAAGAAAATCAGACAAGTATAAAATCAGGAGTTCCAATATCATAAAATAATATTATTATATTTCTATTAAAAGGCTGTTTCAAGATTTATAACAGATATTAATAATAAAAGTAAAATATGGAAGTCAGTGATGAAATTTTAATTTACATAAAAATGTAACATATGGTTACTTAAAAATATATTTTTCCCCAAATTATTCATTAGTAGAAATTGTTCTATTTCTTGCCAGATCAGAGTGAAACTATATATAATAGAATTTTCTACAATACAGAAATTCCAGATTCCTTCAGGCATATATTTTTATTGCTCTCCATTTAAGAATGCACTGTTTTAAACCACATACATGAGATTTTTTTTTGTGTGCTTCATAATTATTTGAAGTTTATCTATCAGCGTAGCAGTTCTAGATGCAAAATAGCAGCTGCTGATCATGGCTTGTAATAAGTTCCTTTGTTCTAAATTTTTTCTCTTCATTTTGTTCAGGGGCCAGAGTGTTACTGCATAGTGTCTTTTTGCAACAATTGTCTTGCCACTAAATGCCTTTCTACCTACTCTTCCCACTTCAATGATTAATGTTTTCATGAAGTACAAGTGATTACCTTGGGCACGCCATCCTGCAAGAAACAGACATAGGCAGTGGACTAACCATCCATACAGATGACACCATGTAAACAAGTGATTCAACATCACATCTTTCCTGGCTCTTGACATTATTATGTAAAACCAGGTGGAATCCCAATGTCCCACATATTCTTTTTGATCTAAAAATCATACGGAATTTTAGTTGAATTGATATTGTCATGCAAATCAAGTTATTCAGTTTATGCAGCTTTTTCTTTTCACTCTTAATATAGAGAGTTGCATGCTCATTTGGTCCTCATCTTGCTCCTTATTTTACATGTCATTCTCAAATGTGATTTGATTTTGGTTATTGTCTGCTGATTTTTGCTGACTTTTTAATGCTTAACCTAGGCTTTAGAATATTTTCAAGTTTTCATCATGAGTAATTTCAATTAGCTATATCCCTTCTCAGTTCCATATCCTAAGTTCGAGAACTGGTTCCACTTGTTTCTACAGCAGTTCCACACTGTGCAGGCTCCAGTTACTCCAAAAGTTTCTAACAAAAAAATTTTAAATTTCTACTCCCTTGCAAGGATTTTCTTTCTTTTTAATATCGGAGGAAAACACCATGGCAGTGTCCTCAGTAAGACTGAAACTCAGTGATTTAAATACCTGGTTTTCATCCCTCTGGGCTGCTCTTTACTATCACCAGAGGCGTTATGATCTTGACATCTTTATCAGGTACCATTGCTTGTGATATGTGCTGTATATTATCTATAAAGAGTCCAGCACTCTGTATATATTCCAAATTGTGTGCAGTTCATAAAATCTGGCTGTGAATTTGTTAAATTATATCATGAGTAAGTAGTGCTGTTGGAGCTCTTGATACGCATTTCAATACTTTTCTGGAGTTGATTTCACTTTTTTCAAAAAATATTTTCTTGTTCTGTCAGTCTACATATATTATGACCTAATTTTTTTACTCAAATGACATTGGCTGTAATTTTATAGAGTTTAGATAATTTGGTCTTCTCCAATTAGAGAGATCCTTTCTGGAAAGTGTATTCCTGGTAAAAAAATAAAATGCAAAAACAATGCCTCAAGATTTTAAATAAGAAGTAAATCTTCTTTTTCATCACATTTGCCGGTAGCATATTTTAATTGAATAATTATTAGAATGCCTGCCTCTGTGCTTTGTACTTAGTGTTATGCCTTAAAACTTCAGGGTGTCATCTTACTCTTTTAGACTTTAAATTTTACTCTTTTAGACTTAAGATTTTTATCTTTCTGAAGCAAATTCTACATGGAGAGATTAGCCTCCTTACGTGAAATATAAGATATTAAAATCCCTTATTCATAAAATTCATACTCTATCCCCCAAGATACCTAGACTGTATGTATCACCTTGTCTTACTAATGTCCGACCATCTAGAGTGAACAATTTTTTCTTTCTTATGAGCCCCCCCAGTTTCCTAGGTCTTCATAATTCATAGTCTTTGTCTGTCTATTAACAATTCATAAATGAGGATATAGTTATGTGCAACTTAGAAAAGAGAAAAATACCTCAATGTCTTTAACTGTTTCATTTTAGTGTTCAGGGTCATCAAAAAAATATTTTTAATATAAGTCAGATAAATATCAGTAACAAGAGAAAGAAAATTCTTCCTCACTGCCATTTCACTGTTGGAAATTTTATGTCTGCTCATTGAGTTACAATTCTCTTACAAGAGAATTCGGGCAGAACAGTGGCATATGAAAATAGAAGTGCCATAGTACAACAACTGAATATATCATCAAAACATCACTATGTTGTGACTGAGCAAGTCACTGAACTATTCTACAGTCAAACATTTTATTTAGAGCTGGCTTTTACTCTAGTTTTATATTTTAGATAAACCTATATCATTTGTTTGATGTCAACTATATCTATACTGTGTTGTTGTTATTTTTGGGAATACTGCCTTCTATAAGTGTTTTCAGCAACAAATAGGCCTGATTTTTCCACTAACTTGGTAAAAAAATAACCACTTTGTTTAGTAACTAAGTTCCCAGTTCAAAATCCTTGAAAAGCAATGACAATCAAGATCCAAGGCATGACATCTGCTAAAAACCTAGATTCTGCACCACTGAACTACAGAGAGAGACAAAGAGGAGAAGTCATCCTAGTAACACTGCATGGTGACTGTGATGGCAAAGAATATAAGCAACCTTTCAATGCTCTGTACAAACTCAGTTTAGTTTTTAGTCCTATTAAATCAGTTATTGCCTATAGAGAGAATAATGAAATTTTACTGTGTAGTTAACGATTCTTCAAATGCCATGTGATCTAAATGCTAATGAGGATTTACAGATCCAATTCCACATAAGAAATCTGGGAAAACTAGCTATTTAATCCAGCCCACATTCAGAAAGAAGTGATAACCTGGGAATATGGGAAGATACCATGGATATCATTGCACTCCCACCTTCCAGTCATGTAGTGTTGTAACCTATTACTTAAGTAAGTAACCTACAATAATCTCATAATTCATAGATTTAGGTTAAGTAAATCCAAATGACCTGGGATATCTTCTACCCTGAAGTAGTGAGGAGAAGAGGAAACTAGCTATGACATCGATTTTTCCTCTGAGGTATCCAGTATCTTGCTAGTTAAAATTGAGTTCTGTCCTGAAGCCTGCATAAATGCATCTGCTGAGCATATACCATTTAATAAAGCCAACTAATCTATCCATGGCAATTTAAGAACTTCTAGCAGTGTAGTCAGTCCTTCAGATAGAGCTTTGGAGACATCTCATCTCAAAGAGGGAGAAAAGACAGGTTTGTAATTAAGATATAAGCTTTTGCATTGAAGATGTTTTGAGATTATACTGAGACCAGTCTGGCAATCCTTTCAAGCCTTAGTGCTATTTAGTAGTGGCCAAACTTGACATGGCAGTTCTGTGTTGGATGAAGTCTCAGAGACACTGCCTAACAAATCCTTTGTATTTAACAATGAAACAATTGAGTGTCCTACACCTGACTGGGGCCAAAACAAGCCTCTGAGCAAAGCACTGAGGGATGAAGGGGAGCTATAGTCAGTTCAGCAGTGAGAAGACACTGTTTTCACTCCATAGGCTGCTGGAGAGCTCAGCATGGGTGAGAGCTAGGTTCCTCGCTCTGCTTCAGGCAGACGTGGAGGACTAGACTGTGAGATCTCCAAGACAATCAGCTAAGCCGTGCAGCACCCTCTGAGACCACCTGTGTGCATGGCTCAAGAGAGAAATGTAAATGCATTGCCAGTTTTAAGGATTCTTCTGTAGCTGCCAGTGAAATGCATCACATTCTGAAAATGTACATTGTGAGGGCAAAGCCCTTTTCAAAACTTGTCTTTACCCTTTTTAATTGAATGGCATCACTGATGAAAATGCAAAACAATAAAGCACTGCTTTTAGTTGATGGGCTATGTTAAGACTGGCACGAAACTTCTCATCATTTACAGCTGAGTCTCAATTACACTTCTTGTGTCATTTCAACATCTGCAGTGTGTCCGGATCTAGATTTTCGTCCACAATTTGATTTTACCACTATTTACCTGTCTAGGATGAAATATGCTCTAGAAGTACACCTGTAAAATTGCTTCTAGACCAAAGTCTTTCAGAGTCTGACTTCCCCACTGTAACTAAGACAGTTTCTTGAAAAAAGTACTAGTCTGTGACTTAAATGAAGAGAGGGGCAGAGTAATATACTACAAAAATATATATCAGGAAGAGATTTCAGAATACAGCTTAGAATTCATTGGGAATCTAATCAATTTCTCTACTGGAAGATATTAAGAGTAGGATTTCCAGGACATTGTAAGTAAGTTAGCATTTCAAATTAATTGAGAGTTATGCTTCACTGCAGTTCTTTTGAAAATCTCAACTATATAAATTAGGAATTATTAAAACCTGAGATAATATATCATATTTATTGCATTTTCTTCATACTGTCAAATACACTTTGTTGATAAAGGCCTTAAAAAGTTTTAAAAAATGGATAAATTAGACTGTGCTGTCTCAGTTTAAGAAATCAAATATTCAAAATGTCAAACTGAAATACAAAATAACTTGAAAGTGAGCAGAAACACTGACAACTCTTCATCATCTGTCAAAGATTCAGTCAGGTTGTTCAAAGATCATGCCCATGGTTTGGATGCAGAAATAATGGAGTGACTTGTGGGTAATGCAAATATAGAGCTCGACACTTAGTCCGAAGTCTTGTACTGCTCCACACTGACAAACGATTTCTGACAGCAGCTGGATCCAAAAGTTGATACTTTCCCAAAGACTTCGCACCTGATAACTCCAGATTGGTGGAATTTCTTTCCAGTTTCTCTGCATCTGGACTTGGGTGCACTGTATTTACACTAGTTCTAGAGTAGATCTTACATGGAAGAGACTCATGAATCCTCCTGATTCCAGGCTCCCTCTGTCAAAACACCTGGAAATTCCTGACAGCAGCCTTTTCACATCTTTTAGATACCTGATTATCTGATGTATCCATTGTCAGATTCATTCTAATTCCCCATTATCTTTAGTAAGTAGCAACCTGTACACATGAATTTTCTGTGTAAAAGTACTGATAGTTTAATTTTAATTAATGTATTTTATAGACAAATTTAAAATACTGGATATTTTAACATCCTTAACATTCTTTTTCATGATCACACTTCTCCTACAGAAGGTAGTGATATGTATTTGATAGGGACCATCATGCCTTTTTAGAACAAACTATGCTTAGCTGGGAGCAAAAATCCTGAAATTGAATAAGGTTGTCTCAGCAGGGTTGGGATAAAGTGCAAATAGTCTAATATGCAGTTTGTGCTCAAAAGGGATGAGTGATAAGAAATTCTTGAGAAATTAATTAAGGGTTAACAATAAAAGAACTTCTCATGATGTTACTGAAAATGAATCTAGTATCATCTGTAAATCTAATTCCAGTAGACAAACAGACTAATCTGCTAATTTCAAAGAATGTAGCATAAGCCCTGGGAATCTGAACAATTCAAATATTATCTAACAGAAAATTAATAAATAATGTAAGCCTCACAATCTCCTCTTTTGATTGCAGCTATATGCCATGCCCAGTGTTAAAGAGAGGAAAAGACCCTTAGAAAAACCTATAACTCAGCTGTTTATTGTTCCCAACATGTTGGAATTCCAGGGTCAGCCTATACACATTATGGTACAGTAAACCCTGAGCATGCAGATTTTGAAGAGCTCACTTTTTTGGCACTAATTCAGAGATAATTTAAGTTAAAAGGTCAGCTCTGCTCTCACCTATGCACCTGTTAAACAGAAGAGTCTGAGGTAGTCTTACAACATGAACCAACCAATATCAAAATCCTTGGATTTAATTTTGGGTTTTTCTGAGGAGCTTTTTATAGTCTAGGAGAAATTTGTTTTCACAATAATGTAGCAGATCTTCTGTGAAATTAAGTTAATTTCCAGTTCCCTCATTAAGAAATTATTGGTTAGGAAAATGCCTATTGGTATATCTAGGCCCCAGCTCAGTACAAACACATGACTTAATCCTTATTTTCCATTTGATTTTAATGGGAATAATCCCATGAACATAGCATGTGCCCAAGTGTCTTCCTGGGCTTCAGTTTGGGCCATAAGTCATTCAAAGCAACTGGAGCTTTTTCACTGAGGTAAAATAGATTTTGAACCAAGATCCACTTATGTCAACAAGCATTGTGTTGCTCAAGTGCAAGGTAAAGTAGCATATATGAAAGTTGGTTGAAAGTTAAATCTCCATGTCACCCTGTCACCTACATTTTAAACTGGGTGACTGGGTATTAGGAAAAGGTTCATCACTGAGAGCATGGTTTTGTGCTGGAACAAGGTCCTAGAGGAAGGGTCATGGCCCCAAGCCTGTCAGTGTTTCAGAATACAAGAAGATGGTTAGAACATCAGAGTAGGCTGGTAGCATGGAGTTAGAATTTTCTGGGACAAACTAACTTATTGGTTGCTGAGGTTAATGCAACCATTCTTTATTCTTTGTTTTGGAAACTGATAAAGTGGCTTAGGCCTGAAATGTCTGACAATAAATGGAAAGAAGATAGAGAGTAACTGCTTAGCCAGATAGAATACCATTTCATCATTTCTTACTCACAGGATCCATCAGAAGCAAAAGAAAATAATGTCGCTGAGCAAACTGATCTCTATTTGTGTGCTCACAGCATGGTACTTACTGTTATATAGGACAGGACAAGGGTCAATTTTTTAAAAAATCTTGCTTATTTCTGTTTCATATTTGGGGATAAACTAGACCATTTTTTGAGCTAAATTTATTGAACAGGGGAAAAATTTCACACATACCAATCTTTGAAGTTCTCAGTACTGCTATGTAGTTGCAGTGTTCATTTTATGAATGAATTATTTTGTTATTTAAGGTCCAATAGCCTGTTATCTACTAGATTAACTATCATTAGCATTTATTGAAGACTCCTTCCACAACCTGCTGAACAGGACTTTGTTGTTCTCACCATCATACTATTGTGCGGCACCTGATGAATTGCTGTAGAGACTAGAGGTGCTGCCCTGTTTCCATCTGCTTTCCTACAAACATTCATTTTTACAAAATGGCCTTCTGACTCCAGGATATGTTGCCTACAGGGAATTTTCAGATGTTTGTGAATGTATTCTATTCCCTTTGTCAGAAACAGTGACTGAATTAAAATGGTCTGGAAGTAAAAATCATACAAGACCAGATGGGCACCATTCTTATTGTTTTCTTACTTACAAAGAAAAGTGGGAAAGCACTTAGGAAGCAATGAAAACTACTATGTTAATAGGGATCTGAATAATGGTTATGATATAGGTTTTCAAATTGGCATGAGATGAAATTCACACATTGACAATTTAAATTGAAAATACAAGCCTTTTCCAGGCTGTTTACAGCTCATGGAGAATAAACACAAACACACAGCAATCTGTAACGGGTATGATTTACACTGGCAGCTTCTCACAGAAAATATCATCTGTCCACTGGGACTTTTGCCATTTTATTGCTCAGACTATTCTCATATCATATAACTTCTGCAAAAAGAAATAAGATTTTCTCTGGGGGACAGATATGCTAAGATGTTCACTTATTTTATTTTATTGACAGTGTATGTGTACATTTTGTCAATAGGAAACTGTAAGGCCTTTTTTTATAAGATGGTGTTAAACTAGGAAGCATGTTACATCTGCTGACAACTTTTGCCTTTTCCTTCACACTGATTATTTACACCTTAGCTATTTTTTACCTGTATGAACATCTTTCCTAGAAATTTTTGTGTCCTGATTTTTTTGCTAGCATAATTCTTGAACATTTCATGCTGCATAAATTGTGGAAACTGCATGTATTATTTGAGAGACTAGAGAATTTTAGTATACACTTTTAATAGAGAATTATAGAGTTTACAACATTTGTGAAGGTTTTTTGATATGTGATTGGGTAAAGATAACTTGATATTACAGGTACTCATGATTTCAATTTCATAACCAAAGAATATTAGAAGCTGAAATGTAATACATCTGCTTGGATATACTGCAATAATTACAAGGAACACATTTCATACTTTCTTTCTTTTTGGTTGTTACATATATAATGGAATCATATACCTAAAGGTAGTTCTAAGTCAATTTTATCCTTGGACAGTTGCGTCTTTTTAATATCTATGAATCTTAAAATTTGTCCTTCCTTTTATTTCATCTATGGGTTTGTAGAGTAATCCTACAATGATGTGCAATAATATAATGCAGTAACCCTCCTGCCTGTGAACGACATCATTGACCTCAATGGTTCTACTTGCATAAGAACTTACCTGTTGGGACCTCATGAAACTAGTACCATAAACTTCCTGAATAGATATCACTAACTGATTATTAACTACTCATTAACAAGAAAATGACATTAATAGATGTGATTAACTAGTTCTATTAGCAGCCTGAATGATTCCAAGAGGCACATTCTACTATGACATTCTTGTATAATAATGATAACCTATGGGACCTATAAATTAGAATTACTTTATAGTTATCCATTAAGGAATTATGGTGCTAATCAAAGTGATGGTCATTATCAGACCTATAAAAAATGACCCAAGACCATCACTGGTAAAGAATTCTACTCCTTGCCCACAAAATTTGTACCTATACCTAAAAAAAAACACTCATGAATGGAAGGACATAAAATCTATTATTGCTATCAGAAAAATTAATAGGGAGAAGGTATGTCAACAGCTAACAAAGGCACGGGGTAAACTTAACTTGAAAATCTGGGCAAGTGTTTGTTCCCAGTTGCAATAAAATCTAGAATAAAACTAGAAAACATTCTCATTTCTTTAAAGATTTGATACACTTAAACAATACTTTGTGACAGAAGTTTTCAAAGGATTATGGTTGCCTGTGATTTTTGGTATTTTTTTTGTTGCGTCAGTGAAATGGCTCCCTTTTATAGTTTCATTTTTATATGTGATGCCCTCCTGGGTGTAAGAGAAGCAAGAGACTCTTGGTAATGAAATGTGAAGTGTTTAAAAAAGCAAATTCCTCGTAGGCAGACACTGTAGTGCAGTTTGAATAACAAAAAGTGCAACCAGAAATCAAAACATTTCTTAATTGTTTATTTATTATACAAATGTTAATTGCTTTGCGCCTTACATGGGCTGTACAATAGGACAGGTTAATTAGGCTGAGAAATGGCTAGCTCAAAAGGTGCAAGCTCAGAATAATTAAAACTCCTGCATCATGTTAACACAACTTGCCTGTCATTTGGGCTCCAAGGATACTGCTTTGCATTTTCTTTTCTTTTTCTTTCTGTTAAAAAGTATGTGATTTCTACTGTAAATGAAGAAATCCAAGGACAGAGCTTTGGCTGACTACCGATATCATGTGAGACAGATTTTCATGTGGATTTGACTGCATTGTGGGGAATGAAAGGACTACATAAGGCTGAATGACTTACAGTGATCCTTTAAAAACCTTATTTGCATCTGCCAGTACTAAACTGAACAGCAGGAGCCCTTAATACTGCCAGGAAATAAAGTGGCCTCTAATTGCTTGTATGTTGATTGCAAGCTTTTCAGAAACAAATCCATCACACAAAATGTCTCCTAGGTGCTGAGCAGTGCAATGGTCACATGCCTTCTTTAAAGAAGGTCAGCCAAAGAGAAAGATGAGGGCTTACCAGGGGGAGGCTAGGCAGAAAGGAAATAATTTCAAAAGTGGAATCTAATTCTCACTGACCCTTATTCATACCAAGGCTTCTCAGAACACCAGCAGCACAAAAACATATAAAGCAGGTGTAAATTACAGTTATAACTATAGTATGACAATCCAGTGGTGTCAAAGTAGCAAAAAAGAGCTTTATTGCAGACAAGGGTTTGATGACTGCTGTTCTTGTGGTTGTACCTGAGTAACCCTGAAACCACCTGCAGTAAAATAGAGCTCAGGGCAGCTAACACTGGCCACTTACCAGGCAGCACTTTGCTAATGCTTTGTAATAGCTCACCTCCTACTAACTCTGGCAAGTTTGTTTAAAACCGATAGAAGCTGCATTGCATAAGCTCTAGGAAATGTTTTTTTTTTCCAAAAGTGGATTGCTCTCATTGTGCACCAGGACCAGGTCCATTAAATGACAAAAGATATCTGAGCTGAAGAGGCATGAAGAAGAAAATTGAACAGAACATTGGTTTGGGATCAAAAAATAAAAAGGAATAAAGAGAATGACTTCAAAGACATTAAATGCAATTCTCAGGAGGAACTGTGGATATGCCAACTGTTTCACCTAGAATTCTATCCCTGATGAGATACATTCACCTTGATAGGAGCACCTGTAGGTCTCTGGGCATAGCACTCAGAGAATGGAAACACCTTCAAGAGATAAGTTGGAATAAGGAACTAAATTAGGAGATTTTAAACATTTCCTGTCCAATTTTTCCACAAGACAGAGCACTCTATTGTGGTTTAACATAAATTAAAAATATCTTCATTATCGAAAGGCCAGAGAGGGAAGCCAGCTTTACAAGTGGCTGAGAAAACTACACTTTCTCTTGTCACATTAAGAGAAACGTATTGCATTCACAAGTTTTTATTCCTTCCTGGTACTGAATGACACAATTACATAGAGTTTTATAGTTCATTTTGTTAATTAGCTCACTGTTTTCCGTATTTCTTCTCAAAATGTGAAACACTGTGAGGAACCACTAAGTCTAGTGTAGTTGTACATAGTAATATCCTATACACAAAGCTATAAACTATGCATTCGCTGATTTGGTTTCTTGATTGTATGCAGAATAATAATTTTCTTGATTTTGTGTTCACTTGTCTTACTGGGCTTAAAAATGAAGATAATGTTCAAATATTTTCATTTACAACTTTTGATCAAAGCTGCTTTCTGGAGATGTATAGAGCTCTTTCTGGACCTTGTTCTTCTTAGCATAAGTAATTTTGTGATAATTCAAAGCTTATCATTATTTTATGCAAGTAATTCCAAGTACACAATCAAAAGTGTAACCCCCAGACATCCCCTCAGGTTCCAACTCAGTAAAAATGGGGGATAAGGTACACATGTTCATCACTTTACTTGGGCTGGCATTTTTCTTCTCCATTCGTGTACAATTTTGCTGAATTACCGTCTTCAGGTGTGTCTATGATGTGCTCATTACTAAGACCATTTCAGACTTCCCATACTATCATCAACCAGATAAGAGAAGACCTTTTTTGTGTTAATTTTCTTAGTTCTGTGGAGAGGAGTTGTCTTCAAATGAAAATCAAATTTGGGAGAAAGAATGCTGTTTGACTGCTTTTTTCCCAGCATAGCATTGTGATCAGGCTAGTGTTTTTTCTTTTGCAAACACTAATACTCTGTAGAGCTGGATCCTAAAAATAGACTCTGGTAACTCTGGCAACTCTGGCAAACTTAAGTATGAAATATCAATATTGAAGTTCTGGGACTTATAGGTGGCTCCTCTTCTACTCAAATTTCTCAGCCTTTTGGAAGAAAAACATCTTTTCCTGCACATACTTGTGGTCACTGGGAGGTTTAAGTAGAAAGGCAGGTATTTTATGTGCATTTTCAATGTAGCATCCAATTCCTTTCTGTTTACACTTGTCAATAAGACAAAGCCTAGACAAAGAGTTCTCAGGCAAAGACTATTGAGCATCACATCAGCTACAAACCTTTATCTTTGTGGTTAGAAAGTGTGAGCTACTCATTCCTCAGAAGCTCCAGACAGTCTGTTAAAGAAGTAGCATAGATGGTGACATCAAATCATATTGCACACACAGAAATTCCAGAAAGGCAGATTTTCTTGTGCATATAGGTCTAATTCCAAGGGAAGAGAATGGCCTGCATATGAAAAGACTAGCTGAAAAACTCATCTGCACTTGTGGAGAAGATACTGTCCTGATAAAAAAATTATGCTGACAGTTTTTCTACACTAATACTGTTTTTGCATTTTTAAACATTCTGTAACCAAGTAGAACACCTCTTTGGTTCTCGTTTACATTTTTTTCCTGGATTCATGTAACTTAGCTGTTCCCTGCTCAGCCACTTTCAACTCATATTTCCCAGCACAGAGACAGTAACCTAGAGAAAGGAATGCTTCTCTCACCAATCATGGGTATATAAAAGAAAAAAAAAAATTGTTTTCAAGAAAATATCCTCAAGAACAGAATTTAAATGAATGACAATGCATTTTTTAAATTTTGAAATAACGATGAGGGTTTTTCCTGTTCATTTCATACCAGTACCTATTTTTGAAATAAAATGTGAAATGAGTTAATATATGTTTGTAAAATGCTGAATTTTGAAATGTCAAATTAGAACCATCACAGGTCATTTCAAACTGATAGAACTCTTGAATTTTAAAGTATTACTTGACCTTATTTTTTTTTTTTTATGTACTCTCAGAGAAACAAGATAATACTGCAGAACTTAGATAATTGAATAGCAAGAACTTGATATCAAGAAAGTACCACTCCTTCAGCAGGCATACTCTCTTACTAGGAAAATCCATGTTGTGCTTTGGATTTCTGAAGTAGTTGCTTAAACATTCCTGTCTGAGATTTCGCTGGATTTACTACTTGTCTTGCTTTAATGCAGTCAGCTGTGGAAATGAATTACACATTTGCTTCAAGAAACTTAGTATTTTGTTCCAGCGTATCTAAGTGAACAATCTGCATGGAAAGCCCCTGACTTCTGCTGTTACATCACTGTTCCATGTTTTTTTCATATTGTGCAGCAGACAGAAGAAGAGCAGAAATAAATGTTGTGATTTCTCAGCACTGGTAATATTTAATTAACATCTCACTGGGTGAACTACAGTGCATCTGCACGCATGCAGCCGTCTCATTATTTCCATTATCTAGCATTAATTTAGGCTTCACAACATAGCATACAAGCATTACAATGCTAATTTTTAAATGAAACCCAAAGGCAAGTTTAATTTTAAACAGCATTAATTTACACAGTGAAAAACTTTGGTGGTTTGTCTTATGCATGGATGTTGATATTAAATTTGCTATTTAATAAAGACTGATGAACAAATGGAGGGAAGTTTGTCAATGAGGATTTGTCGGTTTTGCTTCCTTTCCTCACAAGTTAATGACATTTGCTTCACAGACCGTCCCTAATGATGCAAGAGAGATCTGGCATTGCACAAGTTGCTGCTGCTGTCTTAGTTCAGCAGTATTAGTCAATCATACAAGTGTAGCTTATTAGAAAGAGATGAGCAAGACTGACTGAACTAAAATACAAAGTTTGCAATTTGTTAAATAAAATAAAATTAAATGATGCCTATGTGAATTTTTTTTCATTTCTTTTCTTTTCTTTTCTTTTCTTTTTTTTTTTTTTTTTTTTTTTTTTTTTTTTTTTTTTTTTGTGGAGAGTCACACTTCAGGAAGGGTTCTGCATTACACAGACAAAATAAAAACTTCCAGTGGGAAAAACATGGAAGCAAAGCACTCCATATCAGCTGAATGTGAAAGACCATAAAGGGTGCCTATGCCAGTCATGTTCCAGTCATAATAGCTCCCAAAATGTATATTTTAGGTTAAAATTGCAGTCATGAAAAATCCCTTTGGCTTTTTCAGTTTAAGCCTTTGACAAGATCAATGATACAAAGACTATACTGAGGTAAGTTTGCTTTAGCTGGACTTAAAATAACCCCTCCAACCATATTTAGGTCCTATACTAAAAAGGAAAAGGAAGGTGTTTGCTTATTTTCTCTCACTTTGTATTCCTCCAAATCAGCCATCTGTGGGGAAAAAATGATAACTGTTCCCACGTGAATTTAATCCTAGGCAGCTGAGATCTCATAGGAATTTGTTCATTGAGTATATCCAGTTTTAGCCATAACTTCATTAAGAATAATTGTGAGTCTCTGATACTCCCAAATACAAGGTAAAACCATATCCCTAATATCTCTTGGGACAGATTGTAATCTAACTTTGGAACTCATTTGATTGATCTCCAATCTAGCTAATATTCTACCTGTATGTATTATACATACTTTGATTTACATTCCCCTCTCTGTGTAAGTAAGATAAGAAGACATCACAGAAAGCCTTTGAATTGAGAATGTTTTGTAAGTAAATTCTATTATTTCAACTATTGTGTTAGGAGGGCCTGCTAAACTCCACATCTCGTGCTAGACCCATTGTTGTGGTTAAGCCCCACCACACACTCACACTCTCCCCTCCAGTGGGATGGGGGAGAAAATTGGAAGAATAAAAGCAGAAAATAAAGACAGTTTAAGAGGTAAAGAAAAAGTTGGGCAAGCAAAGCAAAAAAAAAGGAATCCATTCACCTCTTCCCATGGGCAGGCAGGTGTTCAGCCAGCTCCAGGAGAACAGGGCTCTGTCACGCACATCGGTGTCTTGGGAAGACGAACACCATCACTCTGAATGCTCCTCCCTCCCCCCCTCCTTCATCCCCAGCTTTTTATGCTGAGTGTGATGCCATATGGCATGGAACATCCCTTTGACCCAGTGGGGGCCAGCTGTTCCAGCTGTATTCCCTCCCAATTCCTTGTGCACCCTCAATCTCCTGGCAGGTAGGGTGGCGTGAGGAGCAGAGAAGTCTTTGAATCTGTGCAAGTGCTGCTCAGCAACAACAGAAACATTCCTGTATTATCCTCTGACTCCTTTTTGGACAAAAACCTCTGACATTGTGGATTAATTTCCCTGACAAATACAAATAAAAACTACAACCCCATACCAGCTACTGTGAAGTAAATTAACTCTACCCAAGCCAAATCCAGCACACCTGAAAACTGATGGCAAGGTATTACAAACACTTCAAGTGGCATTACAGGATCATATTTTGGCACTTTGAAAGTAATTTTCACACAGACAGGGCTGAAGTTTCACCAATGACAGTGGAAACTAACTCACTTATATGGGTGCCTGCAATGTTGCTGATTGCTAGTGTAATTGTTGCTTTTGCATTACTTCCAAAAATGGAGGGGATATTGCAATTTTTTTTCTATCAGGCTTTACTATATGCTTACTTCTTATTTTTCTTTAAATTAACCTTGTTACTCTAATAATTTAAATTTATCCTGTAAGGCTTTTTGTAATAACTTCTTTAAAGAGACAGTCACTAGTTAATCTCAGAGGCCCTGTAAATAAGTTACCATAAGCCAGTTTCTCCTGTAAGGGTGTTTATAACCATGTTATAAAACCAGAATAAACAAAATCTCTCATCTGAAATGACAGAAATGTTGGTGCTTGTTTTCCAAACCTTAATTATATTACACACAGTCAACTCAATCCAGCCATTAGGTTATATGCTCTTTTCAGATCCTTGCCGAGTGTTGTTCAAGTGATTAAGAAGAAAATAGACCAATTTTCTCTTGTTTGGACTGTTCTCATGCTACTGGAACCCCATATATTTTGTGAATGTGAGATAGATAGGTAGGGCACATGAGCCTGAGATAATAATGGCTGTGTGCTGGAAGTCTGGAAAGAGAGCAGCACTTTAAGCTGTTGGGTGGCAGAGATAATAACCAGACAGGTCTTATACATTGTACTACTATGGAGGTAAAATGTCACAGGGCTTTTGCACAACTTCTGAATAATAGGACATTAAGGTATGCAGATACCTGCATAAAGAAAAGGAAGAAAGATGAATAGATGAAAGAAAGTTTAAAAATAGGAAATCCGACTTTTTTTCCCCTTTCTGTATGAAAGGAAAGCTCCCTGATGCCGAGGTTATTCATTACACTAGGACAGAAGCAATTTATTCAACTATAGCTCAGGTAGTGTCAGCAGTTTCATTAAATCCACTTCTAAGAGGTCCAAAGCCTGACTGCAATAATTTTTTTCAGGCCTGAAACATTTCCTTAAAGGTCTCTCCCTGTGCACCAAAAAATATCAGACTTATGTGCAACTGTTTCTCTCATTTTCTGTTTAAGAGAAATCAATTTTAATGATAACACTTTGCAACATCTAGAAAGTTTCCTTCACTCATTCTTTTAAATTTGTTTTAGGTGACAGAAATTTTTTCTTTCTGGGTTTCCCAGTTGCTTTATATTTTCAAGCAAAGAAATCTTAGAAGCAGAAAGCTGCAGTTGAATTATTCTCTATCCTGCTTTCCTCTTTTCCTCCTTTATCACACAAGCTTAGCTTCTTGCAAGCAGGTAGCTTAAAATGACCTTTTACCTCTATGATGTGTGTGGTCACTCAGCATCTGCTTCTAACAAATCATAAGCATCTGAGCTAATTTTTTGGTAATAGCCTGTAGTTTCCTGAGGTTAATAATCAAAGTTATGCTTGCAAAACTCTCAGTGTATTTTCTTCTGTCTTCCATACCACTCTAGCTAAAAGATAGTAGAGTCTGGTAGTACAGGTTGAAATTTTATCCCACATGTTAGCATTTCAAGCTTCTAACACTTTTTTTTTTCTTTGACTATCTTTGCAGACCTAGAGTAATTCAGAATTCTGCACATCTAGAAAAAATGACAGATATTATTCCTAAACTTATATTGCACTTTTCTTCATTCTACAGCTTTTTCTAAAATCTTCCCGAGACAATTTTGAAATTTGAGTTTGTCACATTTGCTTAAAGAAACATGATACACATTTTTAACATCCTCTCAAATAACCGTGTCATCCATGGATAACAGCAGGTAATTTGCTTTTAAACTGAGAGAAGTTCATGCATATATTCTATTTTCTATTGCTTTGCTTAAAAGCAGACATAATACAGCATGAAATTTCACAGCATAACAGGACCCCAACAAAAAGGATGCATCAGGGTAGAGTAGTCTTAAAAATGTTGTCAGCATAGCAGCCTAGTGGACTATTGCGTTATCTTGTTATAGCTCCTGTGACAGCTGAGTCCTACATTATAGTATTGTCACTTAAATTCTCTGCAGCACCTATCCCATTTCTAGTGAGTTCTTCCTCTATTTTGGCCTTACATGCTTTCTTCCTATTTTCATAGTTATGTCAGCTAATGTGCATTAATGGGACACATATTTGATGATGTTAGAAGTGTGGGTATTGCTTTCTGGAACTTTAAATTAAATTTTTTTCCACTGCAATTACTTTCAACAGATTATTACTTTAACTTGTCTGGCAGTTAAACAGATTTATACTTAATTAGTTCCCAAGAAACTCAGAAATTAGTGTGGGATTTTTCAGTCAATGAAGTAACGTGGCACAGAAACATGTTCTATTTAAGAAAAGACAATCTACCTAAAGTTATTTAAATTGTGGAACTACTCAGTAGTATTTGATGGTATGCCACAGCAGAATACTTCGTGTACTCTTTCATAGAAATGTTAACATTAAAATAAATTTCATCTCTACAAATACCCCGTGTAGAAGCAATTGGTCATTAGTATCTACTCATAGCATTGGACAGAGCAGAATGGCAGAGAAAAAGTTCAGATTATTTACCACAGGATTTCTACCTGGAATTAGTATCAGATGCATGATGTAATTAGTTTCTTCCTCTAAGAGCCACAAAACAGCAGCAAGCTGGACTGTCACACAACACATACTGAGAGATACTGAGTGCACTGCAGCATCTTCTGAAAATGCTGACCCCGAAACACTTTTTCAATGAAGTACATCTCTCTTCTTGTTTCAAACTCCCTGAGCCTCGCACACCTCTCAAAAATTAGTTTCTTTGCTTTGCAAACTGATTTTCTTCTGAAAGGTCATTAAAAAGCAGTGTTGTGCCTCCTTCTGCAGTTCATAAAAATCTTATTCTGTGCCTCAGAAGCAAGCAAAATTTGTGGGCAGTTAAGTCCCCTCTCCCTGTTTTTAATTGATGGTATTTTAAAATGAAACTCCAGAGGCATGAACTGTGTCAGTTGCTGATACATTGAAGGATTTGGCTGGTGCGCAGATTACCTCCACTACATTAAAATCCTTTAGCACTGCCAAGAATAGCATTAGAAAATTCCAGTGTGTGATCAGATGGGGATTCCTTACTTCTCCTGTCTGGGAACTGAAGGCCAGGTGCCTTTTTTTGTTTGCTTGTCTTCATAAAAGACAGTTCTTATGGGTTGTTTCAAAATCATGGGTGACATATTTCTGTGATATTCCAGGTGCTTTTAAGCAACTACCCAGTTAATAGTATAAAAGTGGTGTAGTTGGTTAAGTGAGTAGAAATGAATTGCAGAAAATTCTGCAGATTCTGCTGACTTTCACTTCCCTGCTGAAGCATGAACCTGTTCTGCAGTCTCCATGGAGGGACTTTCCCTTGGAATTATTTGGTTTTAGTGACACAAAACACACAATTGAAGTGACTGTCTCTCACCTGCTCTGTATATTGAAAACTTGCAAAGCTGTGAATATCTAGTGATTTTGAAACTTTACCTCCAGTGAACATGATCTGGGATTCAAGCTTGCCAGAGAGCACAGAAGAGTCTGATTCCTTCAACTCTGTATACAACTCCTGCTCTGTGTGCAGCTACTGAACTAGATTCTCTGTGTCAGTTATTTCTGTCAGCGAGTCCTAGTGACAGCTGTGTGCTGTGCTCCTTTAGGTTACCTATTTCCTCTTGGAAAATATTTAACTCCTTTAGCTCCTTGCTCAGAGGCAGTTGCACTTGCCTTAACACATTCTCGTGAAGCTGATGGCAAATGTTTAGCTTGTTGGGGTGTTGGCTTGTTTGTTACAAGGCAGAAGAGAGACTAGAGATTGCTGATCGTCATGCTTGGAGGAAGGGAAGCTGTGAGTTCTGCCAAATTTTTATCAAGTCAGAGCATTTTATCACACTGGAAAATTTTATCATCTTATCCATGACAAACTTCCATTGCCATACAAGGGCAATCCAGATCTACTGAATACATGAGTGACACTGGTCTGTTGAAATACCTTTCTGATTACTCTCTTTCTCCTCCTGTGACAGTCATCTCATTGTTTGTCATAGCAAAGGACATTTGTGTCTCTGTGAAACAGTGGCATTCATCTTAATGGTTTAAATGCTTGTTTTACTGAATGATTTTTAAAATTGTAATAAAAATCCAGCATATGTGTAAGATAGAGAAGAAAAAAAACTGTGTCATCATCTGTTAACATAGAAGAAGGGACTTCTACAATTTATAGTCCAACATACTCTGACTAATAATAATTCAGAGAATGAGAAAGGTCAATTGAAAGTCACTATCTTCGTTTGTACCTCTTATAACAGCTTACAGCTGTAAATGAGCCCAAGTTTTAAGATTCCTTCAGTTATTTGTCTTTCTCATTTCCATTGTCTCTTCTAGCCTGCTATTCTGTCAATATCTTTTACTTAACACACTCCAGATAAAGTGTACATGAATTTAAAGTGGGCAACAGCTGGGTTAAGTAGCAATAGGTAACAGTATTGCAGAGGCAGAATAGAAAATGAAGAATACATACTATGTGTATTGGGGTGGGCAGGTATCAGAATTTGCCTTCATATGTGAATAATGTAATCTTACTGATTTATATAAACTCAAAACTTAGAAACTACTCCTCTTTCTCAACATGGAGAAGACAGATAGATGTCTACCTTGGGGTGATGCAAAGAGGCAAGAGGACAGAAATTGCTTGGAAAACATGACATACATGAACAACAATCTTTTTAAAAGGGTCTTAATTAGTCCAAGGGGACAAAGGGTGTAGCAAACTTTGAGTGCTTAGAAGACTACTGCTGATCAACCATCTCATCTACCCATCTGTGATGGGGGGACAAGAACAGCTTTAAACCCCTACTTAGGGACAGTCTTTGCAGATATTCTCAACATAAAGGAGATGGAAACTCAATTTCATTGTCTGGGAGAATTGCAGAGTCAGTATTACTAGGTACAACAAAGCCTCAAGACAGGAGTCTGTCAGGAAGCAGAGGAGAGCAGTTGTGCTCCACAGGCAGATGAACCAAATGACCTCTGGCCTTCCTTCCCCTCTGCTCTCTCCCAGCACAGGTATTTCTATATTTGCATTGGTCGTTATAAAAGAATGTTCAAAATCCTGCTTAATGTGTAAGGTACTTTGGGTTATTGCTAGCTTCTTAGCATGTGAGAACGAGCGCTTGCATTTTCATGCCTCATGGCTGAGGAGTTCCCAGGTGGCCACTGGTCAGGGGACTCCTCTCAGTCACTTGGTACTTCCTTCTTTTGGCAAAAGCATTCCCTTCTTTCTTACTACGTGCTGTCTGGATCTCATCAGTCTCCTAGAAATGTGGTTTTTTGGTTTGGTTTGGTGTGTTTTGTTTCCTTTTATTTTATTTTGTTTTGTTGTTTTTTTTTTTCTGTATGCCTCAGAAGAACCATTCTTTCAGCTTTAAAATGAGGGTCCTGTTTCTTGGTACTGGTGGTGGGCTAAAGCATATAGCAAATATTGTCTCCCTTACAGTATAACATTTATTAGCCATATGGTGGTGTTAGTAAAATAATTCAAACTGGCTAACTCTCAATAACCAATGAAGCCTAAGAATAATCAATCCGACCTAAATGAAACTAAATGACTGATAAATCAGAAATACAGGTTTCTTGGATTGGACGACATGTTCCTTATAGTTTTAATGAACATTCTGGGATAACAGAGGGGTTGCCATACATATGCACACTGTCATCTCTGTACATATATTTTGCTAAATCTTCCCTATGGTATTATTAAGCCAATCTTGTTATTTTGGCTCCTGCAACAAATAATGAAAGTCCTTCTATTGTAAGGTAGTAACAGTATTGAGAATCACAAGCCACTGAAAAGAATGAATTAGATTTTCATATATCTTTAGTTTGGTTTATATTACACAAATTATTTTAAAACTACTCATGATTAAGATTTACCTGTTGATTTTTTTGATTTTTTTTTTTTGTCGTCATTCATAGGATCAATTATCAAACTTTGTTTTTTTATAACAAAAAAAGTAAAAACTTGGTCAACTTGGCCTTTTTAAAGAAGGCTGGGATTTATGCCTAATCCCAAGGTTGTAGCAGCACCAATTTTAAAAGAAATAACCCAAAACATATAGCTATCACAAAGTTGGAACATTTGTATCACTTTTTTTTTCCAATAAAAATAGTATGATACTGTAGAGAATTCCTCTAAACAGATTTTATGTTGGCTGAAGTTGGTATTTTTTTCCACATATTCAAGCCACATTAATCTGATTGTCATTTGTTCATAATCTCCCTTTTAGATCTCTTGAGAGGAGTGTACAAAGGCCTGTATGTGAACAGATGATTATTTTATGACCAGATTAATATTTCTTTTCTCTTTCAGGATGAGATAGAGGGTTTAAAAGGAAGATATCAGTTCCCAAAGAAGGAAGTAGACTATTCTTAACACTAATATAGATTTTAGTTGTGCCATTGGCTTGGGGAAAATGTGGAAAGGAATTTGTGGGACTTCCCTGCTGGTTTTCCCTTCCAGAAATGGTTTGTCCTGAGTAGCTTTTTGAGATCTTTATTTCTTTTGTTTGTTTGGTTCCCAAAAGAAGAAAGCAAATAAAGATTTATCTAAATATAGCAGAGATGATTCTTCTTTTTCCTTAGATTCTCTGCATCTTCTTTGACTAGGGTTTTTGTGGTTTTATTTTGTTTTCAAATACGGATTAATTCCTGCTCTTTCTCAAATTTTTATTTTCTGCCATACTATTTTATAAATCATATGTTGTAAGATGGACATCTGAAGCACCGTATCATCTTTCTTGTTTTTCACTTTTCCATTGGGACTGAAAAAAAAATGCATGCCATATTAATAAGCAAATGTGACAGACGTGACATTCAGGATGCTTCTTCTAAGTGTACATACTTTCATTTTATGTCTTATTTTAGTCTGATTCTATTTCTGGTTTTACAGCAGAATAACTAAAGTTTCTGGATTAAAATCTTTAGAACTGTTAGTTTAAACTTAATAATAGTACCCAAAATATTTGCAGACATTAAGATGAAAGCATTTATTAGTAGTACATATTTTCTTTTAGTTTCATTTTAGATCGACAGAAGTTATTACATCCAGGACCGGAAAATTAGAATTTATATGAGTTTTATCCCTTGTAAAGTTAATACTTTGAGTTTCCCAGTGTTACCTAAGTACTTCAAACTGTATTTTGCATTCCATTTTTAAATGTGTAAGTTCTGCAAAACAATGAAACACATCTCTCTTTTGGCTTTTGCTAAGGAGTTTAGAGCCCATGACACTGTGATGACTGCGGAGCTGCTTTGTCAAAGAGAGATGACAAATTGTGTTAATTATAACAAATGTCAGTTGTTGAAGTGATTTATTGCAAGAACAAGGATTGGTTGGTTATACACTGTAGAGTAAAGGCCATGAAAGACTTTTTCATATGTATGTAAGCACACTCTATTCACAGTCCCAGAAACAGCGAGCTATGGTAGCTTTGTAGACCAATTGATAAAGCAGTATAGGTAACTACTTAAGGTACTGCAAATATAAGCATCATATTTAGGAAAAGTAAGCGGGATTCAGAGTGACATATGACTGTGACCATAAATAGTTTTCAGGTTTGAATACATGTGATTACTGTGCTTCATTCCAGTGCAAGAAACTGACACTTAACATGCTGTATGTGTTTTAAAAGCTACATATGTGTATGATGTGTAAAAAGGTACTTAAAATCAATAAGTACATATTCAATTCCTTTATTTTTTTCCTTAAAATGAGAATTTTTTTTCAAATGAAAATGACTTATTTGATGGGTTTGTCAATGGTATTAATAAGGTGTTTTACTTAGATTAGAGGAACAGGTATTTAAAGTGTTTCTGAATCTATTGTCTTTACTATTGTTTGAGGTTCATCTAATTTTCTTGAAGACAAAGCATGATAAAATTACATACATACAGAAAGAAGTAGATGTGGCTCTGTTGTTCTGAGTTTTTTGTGTATGTTTGGGTTTTGTTGGTTTGTTTTTGGATTTTTTTCTGACTTAGCATACAGCCTTGCTAGTGAGGAAAAACAGAATTTAGACATTGTAAAAGGCCTGTCACATTCGTACCAATATCAGAGTTCCTAAAACATTTTTTTTAGCTACCTTTTCACTCTTAATCTCCCAGAGATGCTGTGAAAATGAAGTGTTAGCTATGCAAGCAAGTTATTTCTAACAGAAGGCGAGGAAATTAAAGATTGGAAAAAAAATGAAAAGTGAGGAAGAGAAAATAAAAGGGAAATTAGGAATAAGGATTTAAGCAGAAGCAAACGTGCATGGGTACCCAAAATTCTTTCTCAGAAAAGGTGAAGAATTTTTCATTCATTCTATGCAGAGTACCTGCAGGAAGGGAATGACAAATGCCCAGTTACATCCAGACAGATATTAGTGCCCCATGTGATTTAGGGCATGACATCTGTAAGAAGGAACTTACTGTTTCAATTCATTTGAACTTTCAGTACCAATATCACAATAACTACCTCAAGATGTGAGATCTCCTCCATTATTTTACCAGTCAGCCAAGTGTAATTCATAGCTCCTAGTGAATAAACATCAGAATGCAGGACATATGTGATACCATGGTAACATATATATGGATCCAGGTGCTTCTCAAGAACGACATGGATTTTCTGCAGGTTCCCCATCAAATCATGAAAGATGGAAATACCAGATAGCTCTAAAATGGCACTATAGTCCTCTGGTTTGATATGTGAATATGTCCCATAATTTCCATTCCTTCAGGAACATAAGTGCTGTACTGTCTTCCAATTGGATTAGCGGCAGTTTTGATTCAGCAGAGTCAGGTTTTCCATCTCCATCTTTTCTTTGATTTCTATGAACGGCACTTTACAAGGTGAGTTGGGCCTTCTTTGGAGTTAAAAATGTTGTAAATTTTTTCTTTTAATTCTAGCATCACAGGTTTTTAAATAAGCTCAGAATGACATGTTGGAGAGTATTTACTAAGTGTAAGTCTGTATATGACCTTCACCTGCAGGGTATGCTTTTGGCTACATCTCATTCCTGGAACAGGAAACACAGGACCAGGATTCTTGTGAACTATTGTAGGAACTCAAAAAGAGAGAAATATGATTAATAAGCTAGGGATTTTATCCACAGACTTTAGTAAAATGAAGCAGATTAATGTCTCTGTTCATACAAATGTAAAGGTACAGTTTGAATGGCTTTGGCTGACATTAAATGTGACTTTTCCCCTCTTCTTAATCTTATAAAAATCTCTTCAAACATTGTTTTGGGAGAGGAACTTGAAAGAAAAGATGAGAAAAAAAAAAATCTGTCTTATAGACAGCCTGGAAGGTAGAAAATTTGTTTTAGTCTTATCAGTTATGCTCTCTTTACTTTGTGAATATTGGAGTAGACAAAGAGAGCAGGCCAGAAGCTTTTGGATTGCTAGATGGGTTACTTACAGTTAGTATTCACACTTTGCTGAATATAGTTGAAGCAAAGGAAATTTTGACCTTAATTAAGTATTTTCTGAATATTGATGGGAATTAAAATTATCTGTATATCTGTAGGGCTCACAATTATGCGGGGATATGATCTGGTTTTTCACTTTTTTCCACAATGCCAATGTTGACACATGAAAAATCATTTGCTGGGTTAATACAATGTTTATTCTTTAAAAAACCAATGACCTATGGATAGAACTGCACAACGCTTATTCAGTAGGAAGAACTGGAAAGCAACCAGCCCAGCAGTGCCAGCTTTTACCAGTTCACCAGGTGGTCAGGTACCACTTTGGTGTTTACCACCCCCAGGGGCCACCAAAGAGACACCCAGGACAGAAGAACGTACCCATAAAGAGGAGGAAATATATGTTAATGATTTTAGGAAAAGTATTATCATAGGTATGTTTATTCTGTGAAAATCAATAAACATGTATCTAAAATATAGTATATACATCAGTGTTAAGGACTTTTCATTTTTTTACCAATTTTTGGTAACACCAGAATATTTAGAATGAAGAAGTAGCAAAAATTATTGCTCCAACACTCAAATTGCCAGTCACCCTTTGTTTTACGAAATGGTTTTAGATGGCCATTATCATTTCACAAAACTCACCTTCTGCTGAGATTATTTATTTCTTGTTAGAACTGTAACTCACTCTAATTAAGATTAACCATTTCTAGTTAATTGAAACCTGGCATTTTTAGACTGAATTCTGAATGTCTGCAAAGAGCACAGGAATCAGAGTCAGATAAGTGATATTGATTTTGCAAGTGTCTGATTTATTTTCCTGGATATGAATTACTCATATGCACATCTATGTAAAAAGGCTCTAGAAATCTATCAGAAAGTGAAAAAAAATCACTTGCTAACTATTAGTGAAGCTGAAAACTAGGGATTAGTGGGACTACACACTAAAGAGGGCTATCAGTTATTTGAACAAGCTTCAGGAAGATTAATTTTCAGTTGATGATGGTTATTTATTTGACCGTAAGAGGACACAGCTATTGTCACATACAGAAAAAAGTCACAATAAATGGATGGAGTTCGTGTTGAAATAAGCTCTTACTATCTTCCCTTTGACCATCTGAATATTGATGTGGTATTTCAAGCTAAACAACATTTTTACGGTCTGCCAGGGAGGTTTATTATATCTCCAGTTTATCCAAGTAATATCTCATTAGAGTGCTCTGTCATGGAATTAAGATTCACAAACCCTAACCCCTAAAATCAACACTCCAGGGCCAGGCCTGGAGACTGAGGATTTTGTTCAGAAAATAACGGTTAATCAGTATTTGCCTTGCACATATCATTGTGACAACAAAAGGGTATACACTCTTTCAAAGTCTACAGCTAATCTATTTCAGACTGTGAGATGATAGTAGCAAAAGAGAGTGTCTTAAGGGTACTATTTTTCTCACCAGGCAAAGCAGAGACAGGAATTAATCAGCAATGTGCCTGTTGACTCATACACTTTCAAAAGTAGGAAAATAAACAATAAATGCTTAGCAACCAAAGTCATGCACAGTGACTCTGACTCATGAAAATATATACCACAGCTGTAGCCCTCACTGTTTTCCTCCCACTGTTAGTTTCAGTAACCCATTCCATGTTTTTTTTCGGGAATTACTTAATGACTGCAACACTGCCATCAAAGATGAGTCTAGAGGTATGCTTTATATGATTATAATAACCTAGATGACAAATGGTAGGTTTAGTAATGTTCATTAGCTTAAAATACCTTACAGTGGCACTCAGCACCTTTTTATCTGTATCTCTTACTACCTTGTCTCCTAGCTTACCTGGTGAGATAAAACCAGCAAGCCCTCCAATAATTCAGATTGATAGGGCTAAGAAAACACAAATGAAAAGCAAGCTTGGATTCAAAAAATCAGCCCAAATTTCATTTTCTGAAGTGAAGAGTTAAAGAAAAGCATTTGCCTGCTTGTGATATAATTCCCTCTCTGGATCTTTCCTGGGGCACACACAAGCAGCTGAATCCATGATGATATTTAAGTTTTCTTTGAACTTGGCCTCAAGTCTGTAAATGCCATTTCTCTGCTGCAGTGCCTACTTTTTCAACCTGTCAGCAATCTGCACCATCACTAGAGAGTAGTGAGATTGCCAAATTGACCCTGCAGGCACCAAGGTCCCACGTATGTTGTATGTTTGAGAATATCCCCAGGCTTGCATGCCTCAAGCACAGGCAGCTCTGGTGGCATTGTCCAGGGCCACAGGTCCTCCCTTGTCTTCCTCCCTGCTATTCCCTGGTAGATGTGAGACAGAGAACACGTAAAAAACTCCAAGAAGAGGCACAGTTCCCACAGCACAAGGGTTGCACCGTGACTGAAAAACAATACATGCTGTGGGGGTGGCTTTTGAGTGGGTTTCATGTTGCAGCGTAGGTGGGAGAAACGTTACTCATGAGTGCAGCAATGATCTCAAGAAATGAAAAATTTGAACTCAGTCTATTTCCTAAGAAAATGATGGGTTTGTTGATACAGTTCATAAAGTAATAGGAATTCATTCTTTTTGCAGAATAGGATTGATGATGTGGGTCTGAAGGAGCCACTAAGCCCGCATGTTACAAGAGGCACTTTCTCCCAGTTCCCTTTGTTATAGAGGTTTGAGGAAAGGATATAACCATAATCTACTTCATCCACTTTAAAAGAAGCTGAGCTCATGATAGCACTTAGTCTGCTGAACTCAAGACATAGCATATGGGTTTCTTATTTTTTCCTTCTATAAAGTATTTATTCTTCCAAGAATGTGCTGTAGGGTCACTCATTTGGCCAAGGTCGATTCAGCTCTTTCTCTCAGTAGAATAGTTTGATTTCTTTAAGAGGTACAAAGAACTAGCTCTTTTATAAGTTAGATAAGCATGAATGAAGAAGAAACCACAGAAAACCTCGATTGAATAGAGAAGTATGTACAGTGTTTTAAGTTGTTACTACAAATAGATATGAGCTCAGTCATTCTGGTAGTTAATGCCCGTTGAGATAACTATCAAAAAGAACTACTTCTTTATAGAAGTAGCCCTGTAATTCTTCTGTGAACAAAATATTAAAGAAAGGTTGCCTGAATAGCAGCTCCAGTATGTAACCTCTTGTTTTAAATAGCAGAATCAAATAAAGCACCATAAGGACACACAATGTACAATGTTTCTTCAAACACATGACAGATAAATAAACAGTCCAAAACATATCTGAAGGCTTCTTAAACACATAGCTAGGGATTACAGTTCAACCATGTGTACCATAAGTTATTTATTACAATATGGAACAAATATATATTTATTTCAGTCACCAATTTGGTGTCTGAAATATAGACAGAATATAAATATGGACAGAATAAACTTCTATTTTGATGAGATACAATTCATCATGAACTGAGCTCTCCAAAACCCAAATCAAATTCCACTGGGGAAATAAAAGATTTTCACTAATATCTCATCCTGAATATACTGTAAATATTTCATCTCATAGTACAGAAGTGTTCCTTTTTATGGCATATGGCACAAAAGAAAAAAAGAAAACAAACTCACAAAATCAACTTCCACTTTTCTTTTTTTTTCTGGAAAAATTAAGTATTTCTTCTGTGGTTTGTTTATTTGCTTGATTTTGCTTTTTAACTCAAGAGTGGAAATTTTGGATATCTAAGTGAAATGAAAGCCCATTAAAACAGACTAATCTACGTAAGGATCAGTTAAGGTCTCCTGGAGTCCATTGCGAGAGCAGCAAACTGTGCAGCCTGCTAAAGTTAAGACATTTGTTGAGAAAGCTTGGAAAAGTGTGACTCTAAAGTACATAGTTTTGCATCAACTGTACATGTGATTCATTCAGTTAGTCAGTAATGAACTATCAGATGACCTCACGCAGGGGTGTAAGAGATTGCATGCCTTCCATTACGCCCTTGGGGCTCTTTTCTGTGATGAGTAACTCTCATTTTTTGCAGATGAAAAAATAGTTGCTCTTCCTCTGGTGTCCAGGGTTTGATTAACAAAAATTCTCTGCAAAAGGGCAAAAAAGCAAAAGAGCAATTTGCGGAACTACAGGTAGGCCTATTAAATTCTTATTTACACAAAGAAAGAGTATGCCTTTACATTAATAGTTAAAGCAAATGGAGTGCCTGTAGTCAGGCCCAAGTACAGTTGCAATTGTCCCACTCACAGGATGCAGCCTGAGAGCTCATTCCTTGGGCTCATTTGCTACTGGTAACTCAGAAAGAGCACAGGAAATCTGGAGTCCTCATTTACCCTTTGTGTCCAAGTGTCTGCAGGTTGAAGAGGTTTCTCTGCACTGTGGAAGTGGCATAAGAGCATCAGACCCGAGAGGGCCAAAGGGTTCTTGGGACATATGTGAGAGACTCAAGTTTGGTTTGTTGTCTCCTGTTTAAATCAACGTCAGTTAAATCCTCAGTCTTTAGAAATTTTCTAGAATTTTGCTGTAATCCTAAAACTCATTAGGATTATCAATTTAGTAAGTGAAATGTAACAAAAATATCGTGCCAGTGCTTGTAATATAGTAATGTAATTTTTGTTCTTAAAACAAGGTAACATAATCTTATGGATTGAAAAGTATGTTTGCCTTTTAGTAGACTTTCAAATACAGGAATTCCATAATATTAAATCCATGTTTTAAGTCATTGTGCAGTATAAATAACTTCTTGTTTAAAATAAGCATATATTTTTAAGTGATACTCAAAATCTGCATGGCAAATATGAACCACGGGAAAGATATAAACTCCTGATACATTCCCCGGCTAAAAAAAATGTTTTTCTGCAAATACACTAGCAATGAAATAAGTAGTTGCTTAAACTGGAACATGGAAGTACCAGTTAGTCTGAGAAACAATTGCTGTGGGAAAAAAATATCCCCCTCTTAGATAAGATCTAAATTATTTCTGCCTACTGTGTTTTAATCTCCCCAAGCTGAGGAGAAAATCAGTAAAAAGCAGAAGAAAAACTATAATCCAAGACTAAAAGGAACAAAACAATTATTGAAACACTTTGTTTCTTGTTTCCTGAGGTGTCATAATCTAATTTTTTTAATTTCAGCATTTCTTCTAAATGTCAATTTTATCTTTTTTTTTTTGTTGTTATTCAAATATCAAGTAAATGTGGGTTTTACACAATATTTTACTAGAGTAAAATGCTCATAAATGATAGCTCAAGCCAAAAATGCTAAAAGTAGATATGCCCAGTCTGTAAAATGACTTAAAACTCTGTAAGAAGTAATTTTTCAAGTGCCTTTCTACCTCAGAAGAGGGCAAAATGTGTCTGAGAATTTTCAGTGCATCAAAATACCATTCTTCCTCAGAAGATTACATCGATTTCTAAAATTTCTGTAATAGTTTATTAATAAAACATGTACTATACATATATTAACCCTGATGCTGTCAAATTATGAGGATTCTGAGTATAATTTTGTATCATTACTGGGCTGATCCCTTTTTAAAATATCCATGGGAGCTGAAATTTTGCACCCGTGAAAGTGGTGCAGCGTTCTCAAATCAGCTGTGGTCACTTGGCACATCTTTAGAGGTGATTTGCTATTTTCAGTACTCAGGTGCCTGGCAGGAAACAGTGATCAAAAGCACTGCCTACAACATTTATCATTATAAACCAATCCTGAGACAGCCTTTCCAAAGGTATACTTTTATTAGTGTGTGAGGGCAATAAAGAGTAACAAAAAATAAAACCAACAGACGCTAAAATAAAAACAGAAACTTGCAAATACATGTTTATTATTTATTACAATTTATTATTTAAGATTGCTCTGTGAAAAGCAGAACAAAAAGCACTTCAAGAAGGTATCCATTCAGTAATATTTATTTTTTCCTAAAATCAGAGGTGAGATAGTGTTCTTTTTTCTCAAAGTTGCTGTTTCGTCTGTTTTCATAAATAGAGCTGATGGCTTATTTCCAAGGAAACATTCTAGGCATCAGACTAGCAAGGAAGATCATCCTCCTAGACTTCTAGAGTTATGGAAATTTGGGGTATTCTTGTGAAGTGTTCTCATGTTAGCAGTCATGCTTTTTTTCCCACTAGAATTGCTGTCGCCAGGAAACTCTGTTGGGCACATTTCAGATGGGCAAAATGCATGTAACATTCACATTATCAATTTCCATCATAAAAGTAACAAGCAGCAGCAGTAGGGAAGAATTATTAATTTAGATGTTCCACTTCTATTCCTAGTGAAGGATCAACCACAATAAATCTGCCAGAAACATCTCTCACTATTTGTGGGATGCTGCCTTAGAGAATAACAAGGAATAGATTTACATACAGCAGAAGCTGGACTTAAAAGCAAACAAAAAGGTGGCTACGGCATACACATCTATATATTCATATTTAATTTTTTATTTTTTAAACGTAGGCCTGGCATTGGAAACTAAGGGAAACTTTGGCAGGCTCACAAGTAAAATATTCAAGTGCTATCTCTAGGTCTTCAACTGCTTTACAATGTCAGTAACCTATTCTTGTGCTCAATCCACAAAGAACATTTTTCTATTTTGGTCCAAGTAAAATTTAATGCCCCAGCTGTACATACAAAGGCAGTATACATGTATGTATATTAAAATAATTGATAGATTTTAAAATATACACAAGTCCTTGCTTTTTCTGTAACTGGGTAAGTACTGTATTTTTTCAAAGAAGAAAGTTACTCCTTTAAATACATGTTAAATGATAATGTCAACATTTTTCCTCAAAGAAGGCTGTTGTATATTTTTTAAACATTTTTGCCTGAGTTGTCCTCTTCCTGCATACACTTTTAACTGGAAACAAAGAATGTAAGATCTAAATTATATAGTCAACCATTAAATCATTTATTATAAATCTAGTTTTCAACCAGGAAGAAAATAATTGCTTCATGTTTCCTCTTATATAATTGCTTTTCTCTATTTTTAATATAATCTATATAGGATGATTGCAGAAATAAATTACTGTAACAGTATTTTAGTAGTTATTATTATTTTGGAGTAGATGAAGTCACATAGGTTTTTGCCTAGTCATAATAAATCCAAAATTTGAGGTAACACACTGTAACCCTGATTTTTATCTGTTATTACTTAGTTCATCGGATTTTTACTGCACAAACAGCAAAAATCCCCACAATTATCTACATATTGTATCCTGAAATTAAGCAATTATTTCCTAGAACAATAAAAATAGCAGCCACCTCTACAGATCTTTTTCTCAGTCATGTAGTGTTAAATCTAGAAAGATCTACAAAGACAAACTGCATAAGTAGCAATTATTGCAAAAAAGATATGGTGCCTAGATTTCCTTTCATCAAACTTTATCTTTGCAAGGAGGAAATTATGAAAATTTCTTAGATTGGAATTGTCAAAATTATAAGAAATAGCACATTTTGTAACTGAAGATATTTTCAAAGATTCTATATAAATTATTTGGTACTTGGGACTTTTATTCTGTTTGTTTGTAAATAAAGTGAGCAAATGATTATAATTATATATAATTATAAATCACATATATATATATAATGTTGTTGATTATAATTATTTTATTGCTTTCAGTTTAGGATTATGCATTTCCATCAGAAATTTTAAACTGCAAGTCAAACTGGTACATTTTTCAACCATATTAATTTGAAAGTGATTTAAAGACAAAATAATTGATGTTTAACCATCAAACTGCCCTTGGTCTTTTCACCAATGTTCCTTTTCAAAACCCCATACTCTTTTCTAATTAAAAAGATAAAGTGTTTATATATCATGCTGACTACTCTACAATTTTGGCATAGAGTTTCAAATTGTGTAATTTAATAGAAATTATATAACTAATATAACATTAATAATTACAATGAATTCTACTGAAAGATTATTTCAAATTGTAAAAACAAAGTCAGTGAATTACCTAGGTTTTCTCATGGTGTCTGAGGTACCATGTTATACAAAAATAAAGAGTGAAAACTTGAGTCCAAGAGAAACTGCTAAGAAGTTCTAATAATCAGCAGTAGTACCAGCAGAATTCATTTCAGATGTCATTTTTTATCAAAACAACCCAAACAGAGTTGTTACAGTACCAAAGACCTTCTGTCTCCTAGACCTGAGAAATGAGTGCTTGAATATCAGCTACGAGGTGTCCAGTGTGATGTTAGTTTACACACAGATTTCTAAACATCTTGGTGACTGATACTGAAGTTACACGTGCTGGAAAAGGAGCACAGTTCATACAGCTCCAAGATATTACAATATATTCTGGGTTGAAACAACCATGATTTAAAGAACAATTCTGAAAATGTTAAAGTGTTTAAGTATTCAAAGTCTGTGGATCACTTATACTGAAATACTTCTTGTTCAAAACAAAACTAAGATTGCTTGAATGTGAGGATCAATTTGCTGGTTGTTTGCTAGTTTCATAGTTACTATGAAAACCTTAGAAATAATGTGACCAAGTTAGCAAAATTCATATGTTTGCTATACCTGTGAACACAGTCAATGTGAAAGACATGGTGTTAGGGATCAGGGTCTAATTGGACACTATATAATTTACAGTACTCTGGTAACATTTCACTTGGAAACCTATTTATTTTGTTGCACATATGAAAAAATATTTTTCTAGTTTTTCTATTGGACAAGCTTGTGATTTGATAATGATACTTTATTAAATTCTTTTTCTGCTGTAAAACTTTTTGAGGGAGATGATTGCAGGAGTTGGAAATCTCCAGCCTGAGTTTGGCATGTTCCTAGAGCTTACTGTCACTGTGATTTAAAACTGAAGTAAATCCTGCAAACTGACTTAAATCATGTATCCACAGAGTCTTGCTGTACCCTCTTCATTGTAAACAGGTTTAACTTTATTCTGAAATTATTTTAAATATAATTTAAATTGTTTGCAAAACTGTTTGCAAAAAGACTAAGAAGTACCAATAACACACTCACTTTCTCTCTGTGATTCTTACATGTCTATTTTTGGGAAAATAATCTTTTAAACATATTTGCCTGAACACTCACTGGTACTTACCTGGTCTGTGCAACTTGGAACCACCCTGAGCAGGAATGATGCCCGCAGGCAGCACCTGTGCATGCTCCTCATGAGATATGAAACATTATTTTAGCTCAAAATTCCTATGACTATACAGACATTTCTTTTCCTGAAACTCACCACCAGCTGAAGATCTTTTCTTTGTTCTCAGCTAAAGTGATAAATCCTCTCCCTTAGACTTAGAAGCCAGAAAATGCCATTTAAATTTTAATCACATTTTAGCACAATCTGAAATCAGCTGGTGAACTAATGTTTGATTATTTCTACTTTTGGGTGGAGTGCACAAGCAGTACCTATTTTGGAGAGTCTCAGTGGGAGCACTAAACTGGGGAGTACCATTCCTAAACCATGACACTGAGCTTGTGGCAACATGAAGTATTTCTGTCAAGCACTTGTGAACCAGCAGCCCAAATGAAACAAAATAATGACTATTTTGCATTTCAAAAATTCACATCTGTGCATATACCTGTTATGCATAATGCAAGTTGACACACATCAAGTCAAGAACAGATAGTTCACCTGAAACTTTGTTAACAAGAATCAGACAGCACAATTCAGTACCTAGTTTTACAAAGTTTTGCCATTGTGTACTTAGATGTACAGCGTTCTGTCTGCACCACAAACAGCTAAAATTTTGTTGCTGTGAATTTCTAGTTACTGAGACAAGGGCCTCAGTCAGAAAAGAAACACAGACTGGTGTTGCTGATGTGGAAAGTAACAGACTTGGCAAGCTGCCCGTTATTGGCTGCATTGGTGCGCCCATTGCTTTTTCAGAAAGAAGCTGAGACATATCTTCAGCAAAGGCTGCCTTAAAACACTATCTATTTATATGAAAGATATTGGTTTTGGAGAACTGTTGCTCCTTCACATGCTTCCCCTTCCATCCTTTAAAAAACTAATGCAGATACAGCACTAGAAATAAAGGTGGGAAAAATAATATATATCTGTAATGCTGATATTCTAGTTCCAGATAATAATGATTTTATTAGCATGAAAAGAAAATATATCTACTTTTAGATGGTAAAATGTTTGTAGTTTTCTCTTGCTTATCTATTTCAACATGAGAAGTAAACAAGTTAACAAGTCAACCTCATATATCACTTATATTTCCACTTCAACATTTTTGTAAAGATATTAAAAAATATTGAGGAATCTTTAGTTGCCAAAACAGGCAATATACGTTATTGTATTATACATATTTAATGTATCATCTTTTGTAAGATCTATCACTTCAAGAAGTTATGCAGTATTTCTTCTATGATGAAGATGATATAGGATCCCTAACTTACTCACTAACTCAAGCATATGGAACATTGATAATTACTTAATAGGTTTTCTGTCCTGGGACTTCTTGCTGACAACCAGGTCCTACTGACTGCTCCTGACAGTCCAAGCTGTTGAAGATGTAACTGCTCAATCACTGGTCATAAAGAGCTGCTGGAAAATCTGTTTCTTTCACACCTTTTAAGGTAGCAGAATAATTCAAACTTACTCAGCTATATAACCTAACCTGACACTGGATTTACCATATTTCTTTACTTGACATGGCTGTAGAGAGCAAGTGTAAGAACCATGGGTGATCTAATAGCAAACAGTTCTAAAGGCACAGTAGTTCAAGTGAGAAAAATTATTTGTTTTGGTTTCAGGAAGATATTTAGTGCCCAGAGTAAGTTATTAGTTATACTGAAGGAAATACGGATTCATTCAAATGGAAAGAAATTAAATGCCTTAAAAACTAACAGGACAATTTGATTGTTTTGGAGTTATTAGCTCATAAGAAAGTTCCTATAGAAGTTCCTTCAAACCGATTTTAGGATTAGTTTTGCTTAGTATCCATGATCTTTTCATAATGGTATAAGGTGTTGAATGATCAAAAAATGTAAAAAACCCAAACCCTCTAGATGATCTAAGAACTAGGATAAAAAAGGACAATTACTAGTCACTTAACATGAAATTTAACTATGAGAACACAGATTAAAATGGTCCCTGTAAGAAAAGATAGTTCTAGGTTCCCATAAACAGTGCCTGTTACATCTACCCATGTGCTACCAGTGAATCTCATGAGCTGTTTACATATACATGCACCTTCCCCTTCTCCCATCGCACCATCCCTCCCCAATTTTGACTAGGTGCTCTTGCTGAAAGTTTTTAAAGGGCATTTTCATTGCAGCCTGAACAGTTTTAAGCATCTCTCAATTAAACAAAACAAAACAAAACAAAACAAAACAACAAACATCTGCTGAAGAGCATCCTATCTCTTGATCTTCAGCTCATTCAATAGTAACCTTGCCCTTTTCTCCTCACAGATCATTGCCAGCCTTTTTTCTCAGTCATACACATTTTTTGACCTGTGACAAAATCTGGTTTGACATATTACTCTGAGACTGACAGTTCTTCAAACTACATTTCATCTGGCTATGTAGAAGAGGAGAATACACTGTCCAGTTCTATATCCACCAACATTTTTGTTTCATTCATTGTTTCTTTTGTATTTCTATATACTGTTGTAAAAAAAAGACTGCATTCTTCCATGTGAATTATTTTTCTGAGAAGAGTTGTACTTTTATTTGAAGTAAAAATTCTGGATTCTGCATACAGGATAAGTTAATGCCCTGTACACATTATAAATTGGAAGAGAAGTGGCTGGAGAGAAGTCTGGCAGAAAGGGATGGGGGGGTGCTGATTGTCAGCAGGCTTGGTGTCAGTCATCAGTGGGCCTTGAAGCCAAGAGGCAAACCACAGCTTGGGGTGCAATGAACACAGTATAACCAATTGGTCAAAAGAGATGATTTTTCTGCTGTATTTAGCCTTAATATGGCTTCACCTTGAGTACTGTGTGAACTTCTTGGACCCACAATTTAAGAAGGATGTGATGGTTTTTGAATTCATCCAGAGGAGAGCAACAAAGTTGGTGAAAGGGATGGAGAGGCTGTGCTGTGAGGAAAGGCTGAGCACCTTGGGCTTGTGTAGTTTCGAGAAAAGGAGGCTGAGGGACAACTTTGTTGGTCTTTACAGATTCCTGAGGAAGGGATGTGAAAAGAGACATGCTTGTCTCTTCCCTGGTATCTATTCAGTGCTAGGAAGTGTGTGGGAATTGTTCAAAGTTGAACATGGGAAGATTTAGACTGGACATTAGGAAGTATTTCTTTACTGAGGAGGGGGGCAAGCACTGAAACAGGCTTCTTAGAGAGGTAGTCGATGCTCCAAGCCTATCCATGTTTAAGAGGCATTTGGACAATGCCCTTGAATAACTCGTTTAAACTGTTGGTCAGACCTGAAGAGGTCAGGTAGTTAGACTAAAGGATCATTGCAGGTGATTATTTGTATTTTAAATGAAAAATCCTATTATATCCATTTTATTCTTTAGTCATTTTACTGCTTTGGAGTCATGAGTGTGTTCACATGTTTCTTTGTCTGCCACAAAGAGCAGACTTTTTTACATGACCATTTTCAGTGCAACACGTACAAGCTTGCTTTCATTAACAGAATTTCCTTTTTGAAATTTTGTTCCCTTCCCACCTAGCTCTTTTCTTTTGCACACATTTTGCACCATACCCTATAAAGTCATAAAACCAGATTTCTGTTGGTGTCACCCCAGGAGAAGGGAGCTCTGTCATATGATTACACTGACCATAAAGCCTTATTTTATACACTGATATCTCACGTATCCAGACAAATGTAATTGAGGTGATGCAGGTAATATCCAATGACTCCTCTTACTCTATTGTAAAATATCAGGACTTTTCTAAAGGTATTTGAATGCTAGTTCCAGTTCCTGGGCTTACACTTTAAAATGTGCTTTTTTTCTTAATTTGTCCTTTTGCTTTATTCTTAGTTTAATTTCTACCTGCCACTCAGTACTGGAAGAAGAAAACTTTTCATTCTGAGAGGTCACATTAACACTCCAGTAATATTAAATAGGCCAAACTCACACTCAGGTTAAATTGATGTAGCCTAGCAAAATAAGGCAAGATTCTGATTGCCTAGAAGCAGAGAATAAATTAGCCTTTAGAGGTTTAGCTATCCTAACTACACTAAACAGAAGTAGTTTTTGAAGGTTAATACGGCTGACAAAAGTGATTAAGAAAACTACTTGACCTTATAGAAAGGGGAGCACAGAGCCATTTAAGAGCCTTTTATGTTTCAGTGTGTCAAAACCCTATAAGACTACACTATATTTTATCTTACATCAGTAGTAATTAGGGGAAAGATTATACTCTGACCTGCAGAAGAGTCTTGAAAGATGACAGAGCTATCTTGGTTTCACGTAAGCTGCTGAGCTCCTCAAATGGATGAAGGAATGTAAAGCATATGCCGAAAATAATTTAAAAAATAATTTGTTTAAAAAGTTATCTCCTTGCTTCTGTTCCTGGTAAGAAATCACATGGTACTTTGTAAACACAGGATTTGAATTTCTGATGAGGATGAGAAATAATTTTTTTAATATATGTATTTCCAAAAAAGTAAACAGATTTTTTTTTCATTTCAAAAGAAAGAAATTTGTTCTTCTACAAAAATCAAACAGAAAAGAAAATGCATTTTGATAATTAGGGTGTTACAATGAAAGCTGTGATTTTTCTACCTTTTTTTTTACCTGTAAATACCTGCTGTTATTTTGTAAACTTAGGTGCAATTACCTCTGATCATGAAAGTCTAGAAAGCTTTCTTGTAGGTTCAGGGTAATTACTTACTGCTTCATCTAAAGTATTTGGATTACTTTATGTTGCTGCTATTACTATTACTATTACTATTACTATTACTATTATTATTATTATTATTATTATTATTATTATTATTATTAATTTATTATTTATTATTATCTCAGTTGAGAAAGAGGTTCTGTGCCTACCAATTGCAGACTTCACCAGTTTTCAAGTGTTTCGAGGATGGTTGTGTACTGTATGCATGTGCAAGAGGAGGGAAATGGACATGACAGTAATATACAAGTATGTATTTGTGACCATAAAATTAATAAATCACTTAGGGTTTCTAAGTAATCATCTAACCTGGAGGAGCTATGAGTTACCCATTTCCTGTGCTCACACAGAATAAAAGACATGCAGAGTTTCATGGACGGTCCTTGGAAATGCATATAGTTGTAAAAACCTTTTTAGTTCCATTTTTCCTCATTTAATTTTTCAAGACTGTTTTCATTTTTTTAAGTTAAGCACACTCTAGAACTTCTAGTAGGGAATCTATAATTTTCTGTACAAAGCGAATAAGATTGTGTTTGTTGTTTATGTAGTTTATTAAAGCAATAAAACCTTAAACAAGTTTTTCTTTGGCTTTCCATGGTCCAATTCTTCATTATGATACAGGGGTTTTACTTCTATTTTATTGTTACAAATAGCTTTAAAAAAAGAAATTTGGTTTTCTTCCTTAACATCCAAATTGTAGGGTCTAGACTACTAACCATATCTGGACCTAAACTACAATTAGGGACACTTTTAAGTAACAAGCCTGTTATTGCAATGATTTTGATTCTCTCTGATTCCAGATTTTCTCCCTTATTTTCAGCATCATTTGAAATTTACAATGATTTTGATTCTCTCTGATTCCAGATTTTCTCCCTTATTTTCAGCATCATTTGAAATTTAGATCTCAAGTACTGGATGTCAAATGAAGACTTTAATCTTCGTTAGGAAATAAGACTTCAGTAACTGGACTTAAATATCAAATATTTCTTGTGTATAAACATAATACCTTAGTATGGCTCAGCTTTGGGGAAATTTTTGGAAGAGAGAGACCCAATTTCTACATCCGTGTTTTTTGTGGTAATACTGCTACCTAAGGTGCTACCTCAATGTAACAGACATCTGTTTCTGTGATNGAAATTTGTTCTTCTACAAAAATCAAACAGAAAAGAAAATGCATTTTGATAATTAGGGTGTTACAATGAAAGCTGTGATTTTTCTACCTTTTTTTTTACCTGTAAATACCTGCTGTTATTTTGTAAACTTAGGTGCAATTACCTCTGATCATGAAAGTCTAGAAAGCTTTCTTGTAGGTTCAGGGTAATTACTTACTGCTTCATCTAAAGTATTTGGATTACTTTATGTTGCTGCTATTACTCTTACTATTATTATTATTATTATTATTACTATTATTATTATTATTATTAATTTATTTACTGCCCTACATATTTTTATACATTCCAGCCCAGTTCCCCAGCCCCCTGAGCACTGCAGCCCACTCATCCTTTTGCCCAGATCTTCATAGCCGTGATCATCATAATATAAGTATGGCTANTAAGCACACTCTAGAACTTCTAGTAGGGAATCTATAATTTTCTGTACAAAGCGAATAAGATTGTGTTTGTTGTTTATGTAGTTTATTAAAGCAATAAAACCTTAAACAAGTTTTACTTTGGCTTTCCATGGCCCGATTCTTCATTATGATACAGGGGTTTTACTTCTATTTTATTGTTACAAATAGCTTTAAAAAAAGAAATTTGGTTTTCTTCCTTAACATCCAAATTGTAGGGTCTAGACTACTAACCATATCTGGACCTAAACTACAATTAGGGACACTTTTAAGTAACAAGCCTGTTATTGCAATGATTTTGATTCTCTCTGATTCCAGATTTTCTCCCTTATTTTCAGCATCATTTGAAATTTACAATGATTTTGATTCTCTCTGATTCCAGATTTTCTCCCTTATTTTCAGCATCATTTGAAATTTAGATCTCAAGTACTGGATGTCAAATGAAGACTTTAATCTTCGTTAGGAAATAAGACTTCAGTAACTGGACTTAAATATCAAATATTTCTTGTGTATAAACATAATACCTTAGTATGGCTCAGCTTTGGGGAAATTTTTGGAAGAGAGAGACCCAATTTCTACATCCGTGTTTTTTGTGGTAATACTGCTACCTAAGGTGCTACCTCAATGTAACAGACATCTGTTTCTGTGATATCTATAATCCTTGTATTGAAAGAGACAAATTGCAATTATGTGGTAATGGTAATGTTTCCTTTCCAAATCACCTCCTTCTGACAGTTTTTGCCATTCTGAAGGACATTCTGTAAACAGAATATAGACAAGTGGGAGAGCAAATATATGTATTGACCAAGAGATACATTAAAGCACAAGGCCTAGCAAACTCCTCAGCTAAGCTTTAATAGATCCACCATCCTTGATGAGTGTCTACAAGCTAGGCAGCCAGAGTCAAGAGAAATTGCCAAGGGCTCTGACCTCCTGCCTCCTGATTCTTTGACCTTATCCTTGGGATTTTTTTAAACATTCACATAAGTATTTCTTCTTGTGAATCGTTGCATTGCTAATACTGTCTCAGCAATTGTACTTTTGTCTGCACTTTTAGTTGTTTTATATCTCTTCCTTTCACAAACTTTCTCACAACTTAACTGTTAGTAAGACTGGGTCAAGGTCGCAGAGCAATGTGGCACCAAACTAGGGCATAAATTACAGACATCAGAGCCCTAGGGAAGAGGGTTTCAGAAAAATGGGACAACTCTGAACCAGTTTTCTGAAAAGAAACCTATTGCCAAGTCTGGGATTGTTGTGCAAATTATGGATAATTAAGAGTAATATATTCTCCAAATGTAAAAAAATGAAAATGTAGTGACATAATTGTGTACAAAATTGAAAAATATTTTTATTATATTCTTAGTAGGAAAACAGTTTAAGTTAGAGGAAATGATTGATGTATATTTAACATAGTTTCAGAAAGTGGTAAAAACAAGGATGTAAAATTAAAATTCTAGAAATCAAAAAAATACTAGTTTAAATACTCAACTAATTCAAAATATAAGTGCATAAATGTCTTGATAGGGAAAAGATCAAAATTTATGGTGTTTGTGTGGGTTTCATTAAGATGTATCACCTCAGCCAATGGTGCATAAAATCACAGAGATTGACATAAACCTCCAAATGGAAGCAAATGGGAAGCCTGATTATTGAAGGAATGAGAAAAGACAACATTGGTCAGCAGTCCTGAGACCTTCTGGCTGACAATAATGTTTTGCTTTTTGATTCTTTATGACTGAACTAAAATCTTTAAAACTGACTGAGGAATTTTATTTAAAGAAAAACAAGGATCTACAAAAACTATCAAGTTTTTGAGCAGTTTAATTCCTTATTTTGGAATAGAAAAATACACATTCTTTCCTTTACTCTGGAGACTACTTTATTTCATCCTTGAAGAATACCAACACTATTGTTAATTATTAGCCCAGACAGATTACTTTGTTTGCTTGTCACTTTAATTCCAAACAAGTTGTTTTCCAGAATTAAAAAGGACAAAAAGAAGAAAGATGTTGGCCATTCTCCAACTTATGTACAAAAGCAGAGAAAAGCATGGCAGTTCTGAGGGGATTTTTTGTACAAACTGTTCTGATAATGTGTCTTGGGGTTCTTTTGTTTTCTGCAGGGGTTTTTCTGTTTGTTTGGTTTGTTTTTTTTAGTCTTTTGGGGTTTTTTTGTTCTATTTTTTTATTATTATTATTTTGTTTTGTTTGTTTGTTGGTTGGTTGGTTTTGTTGTGTTTTTTTAATACTTATTCCTAACCTCATAAGATTTACCCTTAAAAATCTCATTTTGTGTTCTTTGGATCAGATCGTTCCTTATTTGTTAGTTACAATACTTATAGGCAGGGGTAACAAATTTTTAATCCAATAAGTATATCATGTCATAAATATTTCATATTTACAGCCTAGAAATGGGTAAAACTCTAGCACAAATGAACAAAGGTTTATTACAGACTTCTGGAAAAAGATCTTTGCCTGGCTTCATTTCTGAATATAGTGTTATCTTATTTTTTACAGACACCTAAAGACAGATTGGATGCTCAGATCTCTGCTCTTCTAAGATGTGCCTTCTCCTTTTCTCAATCATACTGGATAGAGAATTATTATTCTACAAATACACTATCTAAATATTGCCATCCCACAGAAACTCACCTGAGAACTATGCTCCACTTACACTCAAGGTCATGCTATAAGTAGTTCATCTAAAATACCTGAAACATTCATTTTAAGATGGGATGAGTCTCATCTAAAGTTTACCTGTTTCTATTGCCTATGCAGAGAGATTCACATGTATAAGTACAAACACCATGGTAAAAAATATATGAACTAAAATAATACAGTTTTATATAAATCAATATAATGGTATACTTTTCAGATTCCTTTAATATGTCTCATTTCTCACTCTAGGTCCCTTTTTAAAAATTTTTATGGCAGAAATACTATTCTGATATATATACAGAATAGGTATACAGTAAAGGATATGACTTCTTTCCTCCTCCTAGTTTACAAAACTTTTTTTTATATTTATATACTCAGTAAGTGCACAGATCAGCAATGATTTATAAATGTTTATTAGCAAATGTTTGTGCAGTTGAACTTAATGCATTAATCTTTGACACCCAATATTATATCATCAAAATTGTCTGTTCAAAATAAATTATTTAGGGATTTTTACGAATTTCTATTTCAAGAGTAAAACTTTTGATTAGATTTTAAATTAATTAGCTCAATTTGTCTAAGCTTGTATAAAAATATGAAATAGGAAAAAGAAAAAATATGTAACACAGGCATAAAATTTTGTGACTACAACAAAATAGCTAAACATTTTTCATATATCTGATTTTCCCAGAGTGTGCAGCATCAGATCTTAAGATGATGCCAATACATACCAGGAAATGAGCATATTGTGGAGAAAAATAACATAATTCAGAAGTGACTGAGTCTTGTAGAAAATTAAAATCCAAGTGACAGTTCAGAAAGCACTAGAAGTTTAAAAATAAAATTTCCTGTTCTCAGAATTCTGCAAAGTGTGCTATTATTACAGCTCGAGAGGCTGAGATAATGACATCAGTGAAAAACTGCTAAATACAGGCGGGATTGACTGATCTCTGCTTCCATTTTAAATTTATTCCTGGTTGTTTATATTTACTGCAGCTTTCTGCCTGTGGACGTGTTGTACTTCTCTAGTGAGTTCAGCTCCAAACTGTCTGGAGTCAGATCAATATATGAAGAATTCCACAGCCATGTAAGAAATTAATGTGTGTGAGATGATGATAAATGGAATTGCATTGACTAAACTTACTGTTATGTTCATTATATCATGATATAATGAACAACATCAGAAGTGGCAGGTATATGAAACTGCGGATTCCTTAAACAAAATGCATTGTTCAAAAAAATCCCCAAATATAAGAACCCTTTACGATGGTCTTAAGATCCATTAGAGTTTTATTATTCGAACTAGAGTATGTTGTCCTAGTTTGAGACAAATTTGGGAGGAAACAAAATTTACAAAAAAATTATTAACAAAAAATGCCTGTTATAAAAAGAATTTTTTAGGGCTATGAAAACCCTAGTAGTGCTCCTTACTGATGTGTCATTGCTTTCTCTCCTATCAACAAGTTCTTTTATACACCTTAGAATTTGCAATTTCACAAATTATCAGCAAGTAGATTTCAACTGATGAGGTGGGAATTGATGGTGCTGCACTCTGGCAATTGCCATGACAATGTTACTGAGTACCTTTCACAGTGGCAAAGCAGAAAGGTTATTAGATAAGAGCTGAGGAGCTGACAGCATGCTTTTCATGCTATCACACAAGAGTGAAGTAGCAACTAGAATATTGGCTGACCACTGTTTTGATGCACTTCTTCTCTTTTATGGTTTTCCTCTCACCCTTGTCTCTTCTGTATTATTCCATTGCCATCACAGAAACTATAAGTACATGCTAGAATCCCAACTCTGCCTTTACATTGGTAGACAAATGTACTGTTTCATTGAGATTTTTGCCTGACCAAGAGTCAGGAGGACATTTATCAAAATGGTGGACATTTCTTGGTTTATTCTGTGGGAAATTTATAATGTAATAAAGCTCTTGTTGGTAAGAGAATACATTTAATTCCCTAGGCCTTCTGTGCTGCGCCCTTTGTTTACAGGTTCTGAGTTAAGTTCAGGCATCAGAGAGTAGATTCTAATGCAGATGAAAGACATTTGCCATCCATCAACTGTAGGCTTTGCAGTCTCTCTTTCTGTCTCTGTCTGCAGACACATAAGAAACCTTTTCCAAACAAAGTATAATTTTCTCAAAAAAAAAAAAATCTAAAAAAGTTTCAACAACATTAAACTTGATTTGGTTTTTCAGTGTTATATGCTCTTCAGTGAACCTCTGTGAGGCTGTATGAGGATGACTTTTTGCCACATTACCATTAAACTACTTACTGTATATATCCTGAGGGGTGGCATGTATCAAAGCAGCTATTTTAAGAAACCAAATAATATGTGTATGGATACATGCATGTGCACATGCATGTACAAAAAATATGATTTTAGTTACTCAAAAGATATCTCAAAGTTGTAATGCTATCGAATGCTATCTTCTCCTTGCAGGTGAAAATCAAATTTTTACATGAAGATTCTGTTCAATGTTCATTTATGTGTTTTAAGTTTTAAAATTATGATTTTGTATGTTGTGTTGGTCATTGAGTTAGGAAGGCTGTTCTCTAAAACTGAGCCTGACAGTGCATAAATTAAATAGTAGCTCTGCTTCTCAGCTATTAAATCTTGTATCTACACATAAATACTTGAACTGGCTCCTGAGTGCAAGTGCCATAGCTACCGACAGACAAGTTTACACACATGCACTCCATCTGAGCACCTAGGCACTTAGCAATTGACTAAGCTCCATCACAATTCACAAATCAACTGGAAAAGGACTAAATGACACCTAAATTCATGGGAACTACAATCTGGTAGTCATGCTCAGACCATGAATAAGCTTTGAGCTTTCTTTGAATCACAGCAGTTGCATTGGTTTCATTCAGAAACTTCCTGGGGAAGATTGAATCTGAGGCCCAAATTCATTATTCTTCTTAGTACCAGAGGATTCAAAAGCAAAAAAGAAAGCAATATGAGCTACAAATTAACTTGGAATGCTTCCATGCTTCAGTTGGCTCGGAAATACTCAGCCAAAGTTATCTAAGGTGTATATAATCACATAATCACAAACCATATAACATTTACCGTGGAAAATTTCTTTTTGCTGGCTTACACTGTAAGGAAGGCTACTGTGTACTTAGAAAAATAGGCAAAAATATTCTACACTTCAAAATCTTCTAAAGAGCAAAAGTGAATACAACTCTTACAGAGAGATAAGAATTTGTTGTTAGTCCCATTCATGTTTCAATTTAATAGTCCAGATTATTAATGCAGAAAAGCCTCATTAACAATACAACCAAAATTTTTATTTAAAAAAAGCACTTAGTCACTCCTAGTAGCTCTCCCTCTTCCCTGGTGTGGTAGTCACATCTAAGAAATATCCCTAAGCATGTGAAAGTCAACACTTACTCCTTCCTGGAGAAGAACAGGGATGGTAAAGGATATTGTGATGAGCTGACAGTGCTCTGCCCTCTCTGCTAGTCTCAAGGATGAGAAAAAATTGTTCAACAATAAGCATCCACTCCCATACAGAAGCATCTAAATGCTTTACAGAAAACACTGACTGCTCTTACCATCTGGAGGATGGGCAGGAAATGTCAGTGTTTACCAACTGTGTTATATCATGCCTTTTGGGATATTGGAAAATGGAAATATATCTTCAACAAGGAAAAGGAAGGTGAAGCTTCTGCAGTTTATACTGGAGCAGGTGCTAACAGGTTGAGAATAGGCTTAACTTTTTATTCAGGATGTTGGTTAATGCAAAATACATTCAGAACTCTAATTTCTTGGAAAATAACTTTGACATTATGTGTTGAAAATATGTGTCAAAAAATATGTATAAAATCTATTTACCTCTGCAGGTTTTTTTTTTTAAGCCTTGAATCCAAGGTGATGAAGGGAAAGAATATTGGAGCAACTCTCTACATTGAGCATAACATATTTTTTGAATTTAGATAGTCCATAATCACAGTTCCCTTATACTGTTTTTTTGTGATAATCTGGAATAAGTTACATGATATTTGTATTTACACTGAAGCAGCCATAATTTCCCCCTTTTTATTATGTTTTGTTTTTTTTTTCAGTTTGGTACGTGGTACTACTTCTGATGCTCATAAAGGAGCTCTTCCATTCACAGACTGATAATTCTCTTACATTTTTTGGTGGCTACTATAATTTTATGATTATTCTAATTTAGTTTAATTAATTTGTTTTATGTTAGGATAAATTAAAGCTTCATTTCTGATTCTAATTCTGCCAAATTAAAAGCAATAAAAGATAACTCTCAATCTCACTAAAATAAAAGTGCTTTTTGATAAACAGGATAATCCTCCCTGCCCCCCATCTCCCATTTTTTTTAGCTGCCAGTTATTTAGATCTGGAGTCCTTCCAAAACTGAGAGTCATAGATGCATTATGCTAAATTCAGCTGCAGCACACATTTCATCTTATGTTTCCCTATATCCTAAGCCCTCATTTGAGGAAGAACAAGAAGTTTAATTAAATATGTATTGAGACTTTCCTCCACAATGTCAGCCCAGGATGATGATAAATGTGAGTGGCTTGCCAGCAGCACAGCTACTCCTTTTATCTCTCTCTGTTTTTCAGCTGCCAAGAGAAAAGTCCCACAATCTAAAGTTTATAGGCAGCAAAAAAGTACAATTAAACCACCTTATGACCTTTTATGTACCTTTAAAATTACTTATATATATATATATATAATTGTACACAGTTATTGACTTGTATGTGCATATTCAAATATGTCTGTATGTATTTGGACGTACATATATAAAAGCCCTAGGAAGATTTTTTCGATTGAAAATAATAAAACCTACTTGTAACAGCCTTGAAGATACTGTCTTTCCTGTATCAGGGAAATGGACAACAAGCTATAGTTTCAGTAGAGGAAAATTCTATACAGTTCAGACACTGCAGAAAGGGGGTTGTTGAACGTGTAAAAGGAATAAAGAATTTCAAAAGGTAGATTTTCCATACTGGGGTTTTACTCTTCTACCTTTATGTTGTTTAAGAGTTTGCATGGGTTTTTTGTTTTTTTTTTTTTTTTAGAATCTTACCTACAATTAATCCATTAGAAAGTTCAAATTCAGCATTCTTGGCTTTCTTTATAATAACTGAAACAGCACTACTCTGCCATTAGACCAACTGCTGTTTCAAATATGAGTTTTATAAGTCTTACCCTTACAGAGTAAGAGAAAGAAGACTTCAGGGTTGTGGATAGTCTTTTCCATGCCTCTGTCTTCCACTTCTCACTCTTTCTCTGCTATCAAAGAAGGAAGGAATCAGTCTTCAGAAAGGATGAACTATTCATTTTTGCTTTTATGACTGAAATGAACCCAGATATCCAGTATAAATCGTTTGATTTTTTAGATGATACAAGCAAGAATTAAATGAAGATCTATTATGTGGGTCATTCCATCTAATCACTGCTGGCAAAAAACTGGAACTTTTTATTAATCCCCATTTAGATACTAAACAGGGCACAGGAGTGTTTTCAAACTAAAATGTTTATTCTTCTGTAAAGTTATATTATTAATGTTACATGTATAATTTAACATCGCTTTTACACAAAAAAATAAAGATTAAATATGAATGTTTATTTCCTTTACTTGGTAAGTACACACATCCTCAAAACATCAAAGAAAAGAATCATTTAAATGGTCATACTATGCATCCTTTGTTTTAAAATCCTACATATTACATAGTTAATCTTTTCAACAGTGTTAAAAAACCAGTGTACCTATCAGTGTAATACTATAGATGTACATTGGCAATTTTGTAAGAGTACACTGATAATATAAAACCATGGAAGTCCTAAAACTATATACACATACGTTCTTTCTCAGCCCACCACAAATTTTTCATTCTAGTTTGTGCACAAGGAATGTATGTCTCAATATTTCTATTTCTCTTCTGGTGACTGAAATTGCAATTCGGGCATATTGAGGAAGAGCAAGAATTAAAAAAAAAATATGAATACCTAAAAAAAGGAAAGATAGTAATACAATCTGAGCCTGTAATCAATATCATAAATTATCTGTGAGAAAAGTTTATGTCACTCTAGTTTACTCAGGGCTCAACCTCTCAAGCTGCCTATATTTATAACTAAGGTTGCTCTGACCTACAGTCAAAAGTTCAAAAGTAATTATCACTCAGTAGCCCAAAATGTAAGAGCCTTGGACACAAGGTAAGGAAGCTTGTGTCAAAGTGCATGAAAAATAAGCTGTATTATTACTTAACCTCACAAAATCTACCATAAGACTTTTACTGAAAGAAGATGTTTGAGTAAGTTAAGCGTCATCTATTGCTACAGAACAACCCAAACTTGAGCCCCTGGAAAGCAGCAAATTTTTCTGTAGAACAGGTCAGGGACCTCTGGCCTCTGCAGCAGGGAGTCATTCACTGCTATCAGCTGTTGCTTTCTCCTGCTGCTCCTTTGGGTTCGTATGCACTGCATGAAAGCACAGTCATCTTCTCCTCAACTCGAGGGCAGTGAACCTATTCAGTAGCTGCAAATGTTCAGGTGTAGCAGGAGCCTTCTTCCTGGTACCAGGCAGCGCCTTCACCTTCCAGCCTTCACCTTCCTTCCTCCTTCCAGTGTTTTCTTGCCATTTTTCTAGGGACAGATTCCATATCTGAGCTCACAGAAGGAACGGTGTGGCACCAACTACACAAACTTTTACCATACGAAGGTCTCCTCAGATACTTTGCACACCAGTGGCTATGTTGCCATCCCTTACTTACTAATGAGAATCACTGTGCAAGGCTAACTTATGTTGGGTAATAGGCCAGTAGACCATATTGTTCTAATTACTTTCTGGGTTCTGTAGTTTAAATGTCATTGAGGGTAAAAAACCGAAGAGGCCTGTTTTTAAGCTCACAAGTTTTCTAGGCAGCTCGATTTGCACACAGGAACAACTAAAATAATACCTAAAGCTACAGATCATAAAATTTGAAAAGTAAACCACTAATGAAATTAAAAAATTCTTGTAAAATTTCCAAATCAGTTGTCTCTACCATTAGACTACAAAAATAAACTAGGTATTGAGTATCTTAAGTAATACGTTTTCAGAATAACTTTTTAACAAATGTACACGAAAATATTTATTGGCAAGTACTTCTTGTACTTATGTATTTGAACTGAAACAAGTACAAAACTAATGGCTGCAATGTATCCCTTGAGCTGAAATGATGTCTTCCCACTATACAAAATACTTTCCAAACAGTTGCCTACTTTCCATGGTTAAAAAAATCGCTGTATTTATACCAAGTGGAATATGAATGAAGAAACAAAGCAAGAATTCCAGCATCAATGTGTTTATTATTTCAGCTCCCTGACATCCTCTTTGCTGATCTTCCAGGCCGCAGTGTCTTTTTCCATTCTAAATATGCAGACAAATCCTCACGGGCACACTTGCGTTCAAGTTTCAGAAAAAATAAGGATCACACATATTGATGCTCTATATATGGAAATATTTCTTGTCACACAAAATGGATCTTTTCACTGTCTGACTGTCAACCCCTTCCTGATCAAACCAGACAACACCAGCTTCTGCTGCTTTTCCAGACTCTTGGCAGCCTCTCCTGACATCTGCACATCTTGCATTTACAAGTACACTGATTCCAGAGCTGTCAGTGGATGGAAATAATTTTGAAATCCAGAGTGAATACAAATGGATTCCCTGTAAAAGGCTTTTATTTCTGTGTCAAGTCATAGAGTTCCTAGAACAGAAGCTTCCATTTTACACTTCCCCATTTCCAAAAACATCACAGAAGACTGGAAATTTCCCAACAGCAAATGGATGTAAGATTTTTTTTTATTTTAATTCTTTGTGTATCAAATAAGCAAGTGAAAAAAAAAAAAAATTTTTCCCCTTTGGATTTTTTGAAACATATGAATAAATATAAGGGGGGAAAATCTTTTGCACTGCTCTGTCTTCTTTTTCAAAGAAAACTCTCAAACAAACAAAAAAAAAATGTCTGGTTTGTTTATAACACAGCATCACATGGGAGTTCTTTGAGTAGTTATAGATTACAGTAGACAGTATTGGCGAGGTAATGTAATCCATCCATTCCCTGTTATACCTCACTTAAAAAAAGAAAAGTTATGGTATTAAAGACCAGAATTAATTTGTCTTGGAACTCATTAGCCTGAACTAGTTGTTTATTTTGGATGCTGAAAAACTGTGATCTCACATTTGTGATGTGAGATTGAGATCTTGACAATTGAGCAGAACTTCATAACTTTTCCACCACAATCAAGCTTTTTAAATGAAAACAGATTCCCCTTAGAATAAATTTATTTGGGGTAAAATTGAACAAGTTCCAAATTTTTGCACAGAAAAATAAATGAAATTGCTAGACTTTTAACTGCTACTTTAAAAAACAAATTACAACAACCAGATAAACCAAAAGAGCTAGAAAAAGATAAATAATTTGTGGTTTTGCCAACACTAGGAAACACACAATATTATTTGTGTCCTTCAGTACTTAAAGAGGCCGTATAGGAAAGATGGGTACAGATGTTTTAGCAGGGATTGTTGTGACAGGACAAGGGGTAATGGTTTCAGACTACGAGAAGGTTGATTTAGATTACATATAAGGAAGAAAGCTTTTATAATAAGGGTGATAAAACACTGAAACCGTTGCCCAGAGAGGTGGTAGATGCACCATCCCTGGAAACATTCAGGGTTAGGTTGGACAGGGCTCTGAGCAACTTGGTCTAGTTGAAAGTGTCCTACTCAGTGAAAGGGGATTGGAGTAGATGGCAAAGTTCCCTTCCAGCCCAAACCATTCTATGACTCTGAGATTCTGCCTTTATTTATTTATTTATTTATTTATTTATTTATTTATTTATTTATTTATGTATTTATTTTCTGAGCAGTTGGACAAAAAGCAGAGAGGAAAAAGCTATTTCTGTGGGATCCTTTGAGTGTAGCCCTACTAACTGCTGAATGCAGGACTGGAGTCTTCTAAAGCTGTGCCTGGCCAAAAGCAACCATTCAGGGAGTCAGATGCAAGCGAACCCTTTAAATCATCAGCAAGCACTTGGTAGTACATTGACCCTGACCTCAGTGACAACATTTGAGTACTTTGTTTAGCTGTGAGGCAGCCTGGAATGAAACGCCAAACTGTTACATACCTCCAGTATGCAAATCCCCATGATAGTTGGAACATTATCATAGAGATAGATATGTCAGCAGAGAGCCTTTCTAGATTATGCACTTTGCTGCGGGAAGAACAAGTGCATTCATTAATAAGAAGGCACTACAGGACTATGAGGAAAACAGTGTCAACAAAACTCAACTGGCTTTTGCTTAAAGCCTTGAGAGTGGCAAGTGTCAGCCAAACTCTCACCCCAGTCTGAGCTACTGAATGTTGTCTGCATGAAAAAAGGCTGCTTGACCTACTTTTATCTTCTGGATGAAAAATAGAGGTTTCTGTCTGCTGACAGCTGTTGCACTTCCAAAATAGCAATAATCAAGTGAGTTTTTCCTTCCTTCTAAAAATAGTTGTGCTGAATCTGTCCTGAATGATGAAGGCTGAATTAGAATTCATCCTGAGGAAATGATGAGTTATCCATTGACCTCTGATTAGGAAAAGGCACAAGTTACTTAGCCACCATGTGGCATAAGGTGAGCATGAGAAATAAGAACAGATATGCTCTCTAAGACACCCATGTCTACAATTATAAGAACATATTTGTAAAACTTTATAGAAAATGCATGTTGAGCATTTTATAACATTTTCTCATTTTAATTAAAATGCAGTAATGACTGGTAGTGAGTGCTGGGAGTACCCTGTGTATATGGCAGGTAACATCAAAAAGGAGTTCAGTTGTAAAATTCTTCTTTTATGACTTGGCCACTGTAGCTATTATTTGTCTTAATCGCCCTTTACATACCCTATTTCTATTACTTTTATTCATTTTTTTTTCTTTAAAGCAAAACATCATGGTACAGTAGTAATGGCATAACACAACAGACAGTTTATATTTTTAAGAGCAGAATATAATTTAAATGTCATTTCCTGTATGATCCATTCAAGCATCAATAAAAGTTTCAAGATTCTTATTTAAGGATCTCTGACATGTCACAATGTTTGTTGATGGAGATGATACTACTCAAAGCTCGGGGTCTCTCTGGGAAGCTCAGTGGGGTGGGATAAGCTGATATACTGATTGACTGCAGATGAACTTCTATCAAAAGTAAACCTTGGAATTTCAGATTTAATTTCAACTTCTAGTCCAAAACAGAAAAAGTTCATCTGGAAATCATATTTTCATTTACATTGTTTAATATGCCATATTGTTTAATAATTACAGCAATAGTAGTCCTTGGATAATCCAACAATGAGCTGGTAAAATTTTACAGAAAAAGACAGTTTGTTCCTCTAGATACCTTACTGTCTTCAGAACATGATAAGTTGTAGTGTGAAGCAAAATCAAAACACAGAAGAGAAGAGAATCTGGAAAAAAAACAAATAAGAAGAACTCAAAATAATAACATCATTATTTTATTCAGGACATAATAAGTTATCACATGTACAGCTTTGGACAAAAGCCAATTTCCATTAGGTTAAAAAAAAAAAAAGAAAAAACTCAAAACTAGCAACAGAAATTAAACTGTAGAATAACATAGTTATGACAATGACTTTTCACCAACTTTTTCTGACTCTGTGTCCCTGTAGTTGAAGATAAAAAGACTTTTTCCAAACGTATTAATGTTAAAAGGCAGTGTAAAAATAACATTGGCCTGTTACAGGATGAGGATGGTCACCTCCCAAACAGGGACAGGGACAAGTCAGAGGTGTTTAACGCATTCTTTGTCTCTGTCTTCAAAACAGATGATGGACCAAGGGAGTTTCAGTGCTGTGAGCTGGAGGATCAGGTCTGTGGGAATGATCAACTCATGGTCAACCCTGAAACTGTGCAGGTTCTGCTGCTCCAGCTGAGTCCCAGCAAAACTATGGGGCCTGATGGGATTCATCCAAGAATCCTCAAGGAGCTAGTTGATGTCATTGAAAAGCCTCTCTCAATGATTTTTGAACGATCTTGGGAATCTGTAGAGGTCCCAGCTGACTGGAAGCGGGCAGAGGTTTCCCCAGTTTTCAAGAAGGGCAAGAAGGAGAAACGCAGAAACTAGAGTCCTGACGGTCTTACTTTAGTTCCCAGTTAAATAATGGAAAAGATTATTCTGGAAAATATTGAAAAACACCTGAAGGACAGCGCAGTCATCAGTCACAGCCAGCACGGCTTCATGAGGGGAAAGCTCTGCTTACCAAACCTGATTTCGTTTTATGACAAGGTAATGCACCAGTTGATCAAGGGAAGACAGCTGATATAATCTTTTTGGACTTCAGCAAAGCTTTTGATATGATTGCACACAGTGTCCTTCTGTAACAAAATAGCCAGCATACAGCTGGATAACTGTGCTACATGGTGGGTGAACAACTGGCTCACAGGTCAGGCACAGGACATCAGGCTGGTGTCCAGCCACTAATGGGGTCCCACAAGGCTTCATCCTTGGCCCAGTTTTCTTCAGCATCTTCATTAATGACTTGGACACAGGACTCAAAGGAATGCTAAGTTTGGTGTCAACACTAAATTGGGAGGAGCTGTCAACTTTCTTAAGGGAAGAGAGGCCCTTCAGAGACACTTCAACAAATTAGAGGTCTGGGCAATCACCAGCCATATGAAGTTTAACAAGGGCAAGTGCCACATTCTGTACCTGGGAGGGGCAACCCTGGCTGTGTGTATAGACTGGTAAATGAGATGCTGGATAGCAGTACTGTGGAAAGGGACCTGGGGGTCCTGGATGATGGCAAGTTGAACATGAATCAGCAGTGCTCTGGCAGCCAGGAGCACCACCCATGTCCTGGGGTACATCAGGGACAGCATCTCCAGCTAGGCAAGGGGGGGGATTGTCCTGCTCTGCTCTGCTCTGCTCTGCTCTGCACTGGGGTGGCCTCGCTTCATGTTCTGGGGGCAGTTTGGGGTGTCACAATATAAGTAGGCTATAAAGCTATTAGAGTGTCCAAAGGAGGGCCGCAAGGATAGTGAAGGCCCTTGAGGGGAAGCCGTATGAGGAGCAGCTGAGGTCACTTGGTCTGCAGAAGACGAGACTGAGAGGACACCTCATTTCAGGCTTCAACATCCTCATGAGGGCAAGAAGAGGGTCAGGTTCAGATGCCTTCACTCTGGTGACCAGTGACAGGACTTGAGAAAGTGGTATGAAGCTGAGTTGGGGTAGGTTTATGTTGGATGTCTGGAAAATTTTTCACCTGGTGTGGTTGGACATTGGAACAGGTTCCACAGGCAAGTGGTCACAGCACCAGCCTGACAGAGTTCAAAAGAAGCGTTTGGTCAACACACTCTGTCACATGGTGTGATTCTTGGAACAGTCTTCTGCAGGGCCAGGAGTTGGCCTCGATGGTCCTGATGGCTCCCATCCAACTCAGCACATTCTATGATTCTATGATTCTNCAGGTTCAGATGCCTTCACTCTGGTGACCAGTGACAGGACTTGAGAAAGTGGTATGAAGCTGAGTTGGGGTAAGTTTATGTTGGATGTCTGGAAAATTTTTCACCTGGTGTGGTTGGACATTGGAACAGGTTCCACAGGCAAGTGGTCACAGCACCAGCCTGACAGAGTTCAAAAGAAGCGTTTGGTCAACACACTCTGTCACATGGTGTGATTCTTGGAACAGTCTTCTGCAGGGCCAGGAGTTGGCCTCGATGGTCCTGATGGCTCCCATCCAACTCAGCACATTCTATGATTCTATGATTCTATGATTTTATGATTCTATGATTCTATGATTCTATGATTCTATGATTCTATGACTCTATGATTCTATGGTTCTATGATTCTATGATTCAAAGAGGCTAGCCTTACTCTAGAAATTCAAGATTTTATCTAGATCTTAGTCACAACCTCTTTGTATGGTGTCTCCTAACTTTAAAAGTGCAGCATGGAAAATCAGAGGAGCATATCTGAGCTATCTGCAGCAATTACAAAAGATACTGGAAAGACTATCTATCTATTCCTACAGCTCTTTGAGTGAGAGTGTTTTCTGATTCACAACAAAGACTTTCTTCCATGTTCAACTTAGAGGTCTGTTGTTTATAAAAATAAAACTTTAATTGTAGACTGTCCCAATTCAGAAGAAAAAAAGAGATGTTCAGAGAGAAATGTAGAGCTCAGATTCCTCAGTCTTGTGTTGCTGAACCGAATAGGTCACCAGTTTACCAGCTTTTACTCTGGGGCATAGACTTTCTTTCCTCCTAGCCTTTGCTCCTCAAAAAAAAAAAAAAAAAAGCATTATAAAACTATAATATAGTTCCTCCTTGCCAAGGGATTTGGCACATTATATCACAATTAAAAATCGCAATAAACCCATGAGGCAATAAAAATGCTGTAGAATCTTCTATAAACTAAGCTAACAAGCAATAAAACAAATCAAGTTTAAGTGTAAGAAAGGGTTTTTGCTGCCAGTAGAGGAAGAATTTTATTGAAAAGTATATATAGTCATCTGTGCATTCATAGTGTTGAAATAGTGAATGTTCTTTAAAGGGCAGTATTGCTGTTTAATTCGGTATTTGAGATCAGCACATATACTGGAAGGATTTTTGAACTGCAGGTAAGCAGTACAGCTGCCCTTAGGCAGCAAAAATATCCCCAGATAAGTGTAATAATTTGGTCAGAAGCTGAACTGATTATTTTCCTTAACACACCTGGAATCTGCTGTAATAGAGAAAAGAGATAAGGCTACATAAATAAATAGTTTAGAAGTCCCATTTTAAAAAGCAGGCACACACAAAAAAAGCACACTTAAATGTTCCTTTAAGCCTGAAAAAAAATCCTCCTATTTAGAATATTAGTACCAAAGCTAATACTTCTGCCTCTTCACCTTTCTCTTTGCTATAGGAAACAGGGAGATACATGTTGGCTCCTTTTTGTGGTGATGACAGCATTACATGCTGGGGTAAACTAAAGCAAATGTCTGGATTTAGAAATGCTTGTCACCAGCTTGAGGGTGGCACTGGGCCGGGCTGAGCTGGCAGAGCCTCTGAACTTGAATATGCTCCCTGACATGCTTCCAGTTCTCCAGCCTTAAGCTGACTGCTGGCACCAACAATCTGAGAATAGGTTACTGTGCACAAAGAGATGGAGAGGGATGTAACATCTAGTTTTTGTTATTGGTTCATACTGCCCTTTCAGCCTAAAGATTTATGTAACTGTTTTGGGATAGAGTAGAAATAGTATGCAATTTCCTTCTCAGGTCTTTCTCTTCAACTTCTATATTAAAGGCTAATGGTTACTCAAAGATACACAAGCAATACCTAAGATTCAGATAGGTTCACTATTAGTATTTTATCAATTTTTAAAGGAAATATTTAAAAAATACTGTCATACTGACTAAGACCTGAAAACACTTAACATTACATGAAAAGAAGGAAAACAAACACTTAAATTGGAAAACACCTATTTTTGATTCAGTTTATTCAATTTTATCATCCTAATATCATAGCTGCACAATTTATACTCCTTTTATGCTTTTTGAGCAGAAAGGACTTTGAAAAGGCTTTGTTTACCCCAGCTTAATTGGGTAGATGCCCAGTTCTTTAATGAGGGCACTGGGTACTGTTTCTGCTGTCAGTTCTTTATGTCTAGAACACCCGTGTGGAGCTCACTTTGCCTTCAGAGACACAAACCTTCATTGTAAGTCAGCAACTGTCTACACTGGAGTATGAAATGCTCTTGCTTTTAGAGGCTGAAAACTTCTGCAAATAAACCACTAACCACCATAAAGGGAATCAATTTTGCTTTTTCTTTCCCACTTCTGTTGACGATGAAAATATGCTGAGAATGCATGCTTTGCCAGAAATGCCATAAAAGCTCTTACTGGGGCAATGGTCTGAGCAAGGGCCTGCTCTCCTCACTGTCAGTGAGCCCATAATTGGATGAAAACTAAGCCTTGAGTAAACGACATCCAAATCAGCAGAGATAGCTCTGAGGTGCTTTGAATTTTATTCCAGATTATGAAGGAGAAGTTCTTCTACGTATCCATCGCCATTCTGTCAAGCAAAACCAGCCTCACTCCCAACAGCATGACGCAGTACCCTTATTTTTGCCACTCTGCACATGTGTTTGGCAATGTACTCACAGGCATAGCTATGTATATATTACCTTTCCATCAATCATATTTCTGAGAAGATTCATGACCATGCATAGCTATCAGTTTGAGATGAGCTCATCTAACTACACTAGCAGATGCCAATACATAAAGAATTGCATGGTCATGATGGTAATTTTGTATTTTCAATCACAGTGCTACTTGTTACATCCTGTGTCGTCTGTGGCAGTTAGCCTACTTTCTCAAGTATGCTTACAATCATGATGAGGAAAAGAGCAGAGTGTTGAATCTGAGTGGTCTTGATGAAAAGCACTAATTGCTTTTTCCGTTTTTTAAAATTCTGTGTCTTCAGCAGTTTGGTATGTAATCCTAAAATAAAAAATTGGGAGGAGTATTGAAAGATAACCTTGGTTCTGTGTCTTCAGGAACACAAGGACATTTTTATGATATCATTAAGGAATAGGTAGACTAGCTGATTACCCTAAGGTACAGGACTGTGGATATTAACTCATGCCAGCTACTGTCATTTCTACGTATGTACTCCTGTCCATATATAAATATAAAATGATCCCAGGCAACAAAATATGTAATAACAGACAACTAAGAACCCTCATATTTATCACACAGGCTGAGTGAAAGAAGCTGGCACCAAAACTTGTCTCATTCATCTGCTTATGCCCCTTTGATGTTTTTTTGAGATCTGTGAATGCCTTCAATCTGTTTGTGAAAAACAGAATACAAATGCCTAAAGGCTATCTGAGTTTGAAATTTGATTGATAAATCAGGGCCCTGGATTTGTTTTGAGCAGAGGTTTCTGATTTTATTTTTTAATTTAAGTTTTAAGAAATTACACTAACCGCACTCAGCTGTTGAAGAGCTGTGTCATAGTTTAATCAGAGCTAGCAACAAAGTAACACATGGCTGCTCCCAAAATGTGGGATGGAAAGTAGAATCAGAAAAAGGTCAAATCCATGGGTTGAGATAAAAACAGTTTAATAACTCGGATAAAGTAAAATACTGCTACTACTACTAGTAAAAAAAGGAAGATAACAAAAAAGAGAGACATAAATCTCAAGTTAAAAAAACAGTAATGCACAGTACAATTGCTCACCATTTGCTGAGAAACTACCCTGCTCCCATTTATATACTGGGCATGATATTGTGTGGTGTGGAATATCCCTTTGGTCATCTGTCCTGGTCGTGCTCCCTCCAGCTACTTTTGCACTTCCTGGCTGGCAGAGCATGGGACGCTGAAAAATCCTTTACTTAGGGCGAACACTACACAGCAACAAGAAAAACATGTTATTAGCAATAACCTCATACTTAATCCAAAACACAGAACTATACCAGCTACTAGGAAGGAAATCAACTCTATCCCAGGTGAAATCAGGACAATCACAACAATAATATCAACAGCACCATTTGGCTGTTCAATAGGTGTATTCACCACTGTTTGGTTGGCTTTACTAAGTATATAAAGTTTATTAATAGTGGTTATGATACAAGTCTGAAGACTTTTGCCAAAAGAACATTATAAAATTCAGCCAAATAAAAAATGTTTCAGCCAGAAATTTAGGAAGTCTTCATAACTTCCTGAATGGAATGATAAAAGAGCATGTTTCTGGACTGTAAATTATTTTTATTACTTGTTTTTTTTATTGCTTGCAGTGTGTGTGTTTTAATTTGACCTCACCATTTGGAAGAAGGTTGCCAAAATTATAAGTGACTCTGACCTGAAAAACTCTGAGATAGAACTTTGAAAAATACCATTTTCATTGAACAGCAAAGATAACAAAACAACTTTTCGTATTCATGGACTTGCATTTCAAACCACTTCACAGATTTAAAGGATTATATCTAAGCAACTGTAGAGAAAATGCATCAGACTTTCTACCTTTCCTTTTCTTGATTCCATTCTAAGAACTTTTCACTTATTTAAATAGAAGTGTCATGTCAGCTGGGTTATGAGAAGATAATACCATAGCATTAATACACGGGTTAGTGCAATTTTAATATAACATGACAGACTCACATGTTTACAGGACTGAGTTTCAAAACTGGCTGAAAAATATAGTATTCTCAAAACATCTTCTCCCCACCCTCCCCNTACCCCCCACAAGAAAGGCCAAAACCTCTTGGATTTTGGACAATTTTTCATTTATGCTGCAGTCTTTCTGCCAAAAGACATAGCTTCTGGTTTACAGAGAATCACCCACTGGAGAATCTGGTTTACACAGAATCACACATCATCTCGAGCTGTGAGATATATTGAATTTGGGAGACTATCTTGGGAATAAACACTGTATATTTAAAGTGTCCTTTGTTCAGCACTAATTTAAGTGGATCTTTATCATCGTCTAGTACAGCTATTCTTACATTCTGGAGAGTGACAGACAGAACAAGCAATAGGAGATGTACAAAAAAGAAAAGAAAAATATGTTCAGAAAAATAAAAGCAGTAGCAATTCCCATGAAGAGAGTAGAAAAGGGAAAGTAACAGGGGAAGTGCATTAGTGAGTCAGATACTGAGGGAAAAATCTTAAGCATGAATAGATGCATTTATTGTACTCTTGAAGGAAGCATAGGTAAAGATAAGGAATTATATTTAGTAGTAAGAATATTGGGAAGATGAAAAGATTGCAGGACATTGGGGAAAGAAAGGAGAAGTCAGGGAAGCTTGGTCAGTGCAAAAAAGGGAGATCAGAAGAATTTTCATTATGAAATTGCTCACATCAAAGCACCTTGGATCTTAGTCTTAGGAGACCAATACAGACTTATGCTGGAATGAAGACATTCAAAACTATGACTTTAAATTGTATTCTTTCTCTATTCTGATATTTTGAGTAACCTTTCATGCTGAAAAGTAAATTATAACTTTGCTTTTGTATAGAGGCCATTGAGATTTGCTGATCCACACTCTTAGGGTAATGAATGAAATTCTAACATAGGACCAATAAAATGTGTTGCTTTTGCAATTTCTTTTCTAACCTGTGGGGTTAATAAAATACCATATTTTTTCTCTTCCAAAGTATTATAACTGAGGGAAGTGGAATAAATTTTCTTTTTCCCAGTACCCCAGTTTCTTTCAGGAACTATCAAAATTAAGAAATGACAGCCCAAAACACAGTGATTAAACAACATCTCATTTTTCTCTCTGCAGAGATGGATGATGGCAATATGTGGAAGACTCTAGTACAAGTTCTCAGATCTAGAAATAGAACTTTATTGTACATACTGCATCTTGGTCATATTATCTAAATACTTGAACACATTCTGCAACATTTTTTATACTGTTATGTTCTTGAAGTTGTTGCATGGGAGTATTTGGTGTCTGATACCACCATGGTCTTTATTAATAATTCTCTGAAGCTCTTCTTAGTCATTTGGGTTTTGGAGTTTTTTTGGTGTTTTGGGTCTTTTTTGTTTTGGTTTGGTTTTTTGTTTATTTGTTTGTGGGGTTTTTGTTTGTTTGGGATTTTTTGTTATTGTTATTGGTTTGTTTGGTTTTGAGTTTTGTTAGTTTTTGTTTGGTTGTTTTTTTGTTTGTTTATTTCACTAAGGCCAATAGGAGCTCTGTTGAAGAGTTCTGGTATTATTCAGCTGGCATTTTTTCATGAGACTGAAACTATCTTAAGCTTCAAGTTGGTGAGAGACAAGTCTTCTTGGATTTTGTGTGCAGGAGTATTTAGTTGTGATAAAATAATCTTTGGCATTTATACAGCTCGTATAGTAATGATTTGAGGAATAAGGACTTTACAATGAGAAATTGTAAAGCAGGAATGGTTTATTCCAGCTGGGACGCATGGGGGATATTTCCACCAAAGGCATGTGTACCTGGTGGGGCAGGGTGCAGGATTTTTATACACATTGATCCTACAGGCCCACACCTCCCTGCCCACCCCTTCCCCACCCAGAGTCTCTAGTGGTGCCACACCGCCTGGTGGCGTGGGTAGGGGTCTTGATGAAGTAACCATTGTCTTCATCAGTGCTCGCTGCTTGACTTCTTCTTCTGGGCAGGCACAGTAGAGGTTTGGTTTTCTTCCAGGTCAATCTGTCCTGGCCAAAACCACGAGCCTGGTCCTGGCTGGTTTGGGTTCTGCCTTTATGGGTTTCAACAATACCTTAGGTTCTGCAAAGCTGTATCTGCTTGCTACACATTTTCTGTTTTCCCCACCACCTGTCTAAGTATATTATATGCCTCTAAAATTCTGAATTTTCATAAGCATGCATGTTTCTCATCTCAGTAATATCTTCAATCTTTAACTGATCGTGAAAAATAAGTCCTTATTCAAGTTTGTTTTCATTTTTTCCATGGGCTTTGATGCTTCCAAATCTCCATTAATTGCAGCGCACACTTCTAGATTTCTAAAAAATTGTCTGCAAATAATAATATCAAATTTAGGTGGTTTTCTTTTAGCTATATTTCAAGCTTTTTTCTTTCCCTAGTGGATCATATATATGTTCTTGTTTATTTAGTAGACTAGTATAGAAATAGAAATTTAATTATTTTTCCACATAAGGGTGCTCATCTGTCTTGTTTCTAGTTTACTCTAAATCTGCCCTAGCTGTTTTAGTGAATATGCTCCCAAAGGAATTTCAGGATCTCACAATTTCAATATGCAATATCAGTACTCAAAGTCCCTAGAAATATCTCATGATCTTTTGAAATAATCTCTCAGCTGTAGCTAGCTGACTGAAATGCAGGTCAATCAGTCTTAGCTTCCTAACCAGATATGAAAAATATAGAACCAGCTATCTGTTTATCTTTTGGTCATGAAGGAGCTTGCAATAGCAGTCCTGCTCTAAAGACAGGTTATATATTCCAGTTTCTCTGGAAATATATGTATTTCTCTGTTACTACCTGTAATGCTATGTGTATGCTATATTTTACTGCCACACATAACTACAGAAGTTGCAAGGACCATGTACCATACCTACCATCCCATCCTTAGCGTCTTCATTTTACCAAGGCACTTTTGTCTCCTGAATAATGCTTTAGCTTTTCAGAGAATTCCCTTGACTCCTGTCTGACATGCTTCCACACTCTGTGTTAATTACAGTGAAAGGTCTGCTGGGCCTGTTGGGGCACTCCTGTATAGAACACAGACAACATGCTTGAAAATCTTGAAAAGCCCACATAACATTAATAGTTTGGTTAATTGCTCCAATTCCCTTTTTATCATTATATAGCCTTGCACGCTGAACTATATGCTATGCTTAAACATATTTACCGGAGATGTCATTTACCAGGAAAATTTAAAAAAAACCCATGAGGTCTCTGTTTATATTCTAAAGCTCTGAGACTTGAAAAATCAATTAACATCCCACAAGAAAGAAAAGTGATTGGGAGGATATCTTGACAGAAACGAAAACTGCATGGAGATAGAATGAAATGATGATGCCTCTTTCTTATCCCATTGGTTTGGAAAGAACAGAAGCAAAAACATTAGACTTGGAGGGAACTCCTGACATTTTGGTGAACACTCACACTGTTTCTTTGCTTCAGTACAAGGCAGGCAGTATTTTCTGCTGTTTATCTCTGGAAGTTAAACTGCACCTGTTTGCTTTTCAGCGTTGGTAATGCACTTGCAGTGAATGTCCCAATGTCATGGTTTCACCGCAGCCAGCAGCCACGCCCCCTGTAGCTATTTAGTCAGTCCCCCACCAGCAGGAGAGAATCAGAAGGGTAAAAGACAGAAAACTCATGGGTTGAGATAAAGACAGTTTCATAGGGAAAGCAAAAGCCACACACACACAAACAAAGTGAAACAAGGAATGAATTCACTGCTTCCCATGGGCAGGCAGGCGTTCAGCCATCCCCAGGAGAGCAGGGCCCCATCACACGTAACGGTGACTTGGGAGGACAAACACCATCACTCCAAACGTGCCCCACTTTACATACTGAGCATGATGCCATATGGTCTGAATATCCCTTTGGTCAGTTGGGGTCACCTGTCCTGCCTGTGTCTCCTCCCAGGCTCCCACACACCCCCAGTCTCCTCTCCAGTGTGGCAGTACAAAAAGCAAAAAAAGGCTTGGCTGTGTGTAAGCCCTGCTCAGCAATAACAAAACCCTCTACATTATCAACTCTGTATTCAGAACAAATCCAAAACCTAGCCCCATTCTAGTAACTGTGAAGAAAATTAACTGTACTTCAGCCAAAATCAGACACCCAGTCACATCTACTTCTGTTCTTTGATGCCATGATACACTCTTGAAACAGTCTTGAAAGAGACAGACAGACTGGATTTCTTACAGATAGCATAAAATTATACGATGGAGTTCAGGAGCACAAATTACATTCTATAACTGATCTTTTAGACCGTGGAACCCAATCAAGACTAATCTGAAGTAAATTCCAGACAAAAAACCAGACAATATAGACATCAGGAGAAAACTCTCATAATGTAAATTCACTCTGGTAGCATCACACTACTTCTTTAACTAGACAAAACCTTAGTCTTGAGTATTTCTGTGAGAATAAAAGAATGCTTTGTCCTTGCTCGGAACTAAATGATGAGGCAAACATATTCTTGTTCCTCACTTAGTTTTTTTTTCTCCTTACATTGAATAAACAAAAATATGTCAATCAAGAAGATACAGAAGATGAAAATGGAAAATTAGAAGGCTTAGCAGAAACAAAAGAAATAGAAACACTCTTTTGGAACACATCTCTATAGTAAATACTGACAATTCCTGCAAAATCTCAGATTTCATGAAGTTGGAAAGAGCAACCCAAAGTTTAGATACTGAATCAGTCTGCTGTATGAGTAGGACCACAATCATCATTCACACAAAACTGCTTTATAACCTTTGGTAAATATATATGATTCATTTTACTTCATATGGTTCTTCTTTGTTTCTTCAAAATTATTTTAAAACTCTAATTTAAGGAATTAATCTTAGATATTTTACAGTTTTGTTTCCTAATATGCCTGGATTTGACTTTTACCTACTGTATGATCACATAAACAAAGATTCAGATGCTCAAATGTCTTACTATACCTTAAAAAGAACATTGAAACAGGTATCCTTCATGGTTTCTGAAAACAGCAGCCAGTCCAGATCCTGTCCTGATTTTTACAACTGTATCTTCAGACCCTGATGAATAATCAGTCCCTTCAGAATGGATAACATTTAATACAAGAAAGTTTGAAGACAAAAAAAGAAAAATTATAAAGGTGAAAAAAGGATAAAACAAATAAGCAAGTATCCTTGCAGCAGAATCACATTTTTCTTATGAGACTGAAATATGTCTTTCAGTATGTCTGCAGTAATGCTTTCAAAAATTCAGTCTATTGTATCATAAATTACACAAATTAGTCCTTGAGAAAGGATAAAATTTACCTTGAAGCTAAATACCATGAACGGGATATTATGAGACACTGCAAATATTAATGGCATGTGGAAGCCTGACTAAAATAATCTAAAAAAATACTATATAAATTGAGAACATTACTGTATTAATATAGTATTTATTTTTCTATGAGAATTACAAAAACTGTATCAGTCTCAGATAATTTGCAATACATCTTTTCTTTCTGAAAGAGACAGAAAGCTAGTCTATTAAACCACCAAGAATGTAGCCCCACTGATTATTGGCATAATTAAAATTTTAAAGAAAAATATTTATTGAAGCAAGTATGTTCAAGATCTGACTGTTTCTTGAAATGTAAACTAAAAAAAACCCAAACATATACCCACATTCAGAACGGGACTAAATGTCACAGTTCTTTAGATACACAAGGAGTCTCAGAGAAGGAAGTTGTGGAGGCCAAAAGTGTTTTCAGATCCATACTTCACCATCAGCCACAGGACACATTCAGCACACAATTTTAGGACATTTATTTTGTAGGACCAAATTGATATAGACCATAGGAACACATTTCAGGCCTTCATTTCCCAGTTCAAAGTCACCTTCTCTCCCTGAAGTTTTTAAACTTTTTAAAAAGTTTGCAGAAGCTGAGATTAAGGAAGCTGGATATGTGTAGCTTAGAAAAGTCTGCACTCATTTTATGATGTCTGTGTTCCTATATTGCAAATATGCCTGACAGAATTAGACTCTGAGCACCCAAGCAGTTCAGAATAATACTCCTGAGCAATGTGAACTGCCTCTTTCATATAAATGAGAAGCTAAACTCCAAGAACTTGCTCCCAGCAAATTCTACATGACAGAAGAGGTTGGTTAGATACTTCCAAATACAAAGGTCCATATGAATTGTTATGTGTGTGTCAAGGATATTTTCCAGGTTCATAAACCTGAAGTGAAAACAGCAAATATTATGTGTAGAGCAAGTATTTTTCTTTATAAAATAATTCAACATTTTTTATTCCCTATTTTGGAATTTAACCTTCACTTATCAACAAACAAGGAACCCTGCTAAAAAGTCTGAGAGTAAGAAACTCATTTAGGTAAGATTTTTTTTTTTCTATATTAACCCACCATTAAAGATAAATCCTGATCATACACTTCTGGTAAGGATGAAACAACTGAAGCTGGGAGGTGCAAGGTACCCTTTCTGGAGAGAACTGTATGATAATGTAGTTAAGACCTACTCACTTTAACACATTCATAAAACAGATCCACACTGTGCCAAGCAGGTCATGTCTTACTAAATCATACCTGAAAGAAACAGCATGCACAGAAATTAACTTTCAACATTAGGATGACAGAAGTGTTGTTATCACACATACTGTTTAGATATTATACACTCACCAAAGTATTGTCACTCTCTGAGATCTGATGTATTAACCAATTCTTAAGGCTAGATTAATTCAAATGGCTATGATTTAACAGTGTCTCAGGCCTGTGCTGATACTCCCCCATGAATGGGAGGGCTCTGTAGGTTTTGCAGGAAGCTGCTGCAATTATTTTCATAATTCATTGTTTTGACCATTTTATTAGTGTGTGAACACTTCTCCACTGGCTCACAGTCTTTTATCACTTTGAGCATAAAACTACTCAAATTCAGTCTCAGTGATTCTCATGACTATCTTAACTATTTCCTCTCATCCAGCTTGTAAAGGCTGACTTGTTTTTGACTGACTTGAGGTTTCAACCACTCTTAAACATTTCACAGATTTTCAAAGAATTTTTTGCTTTGTAATGCTGATCTCCATAGGGATAAAGTATATAAATACATGCATACTTTATCTCCTTCACTTTTCTCAAATTCCTTTTTAAAATCATGACATATTTAATAAATTCTACCTCCTGCTACTAATGTAAACAATATTCTTAAGTGATTTCCCTTGTTCTTGATAGTCTGTCCTCATAAAATCTTGTGTTCAAACCTTACACTCATTCAGGCAGGAAATGTCATACCTTGTGTTTGTACATTTTGGGTTGTCTTTAGTAAATTTTGGGGAATTAACAAATGAAATCTTTGCTACTACAGAGTTAGGCTGTAAGAGGGGATGATGAAAAGGGATGTAAGACAAGGAAAATTTATTGAAATTATTTCTCTTTCTAAAAAAGTTATAAATACCCTGTTATTTTAGAGGTAAACTCTATCAGAAGCACTGACATTAAAAAGTCCCAAGAAAAGATATTAAAATATAAAAAGCGTTTAATAGGAGCTAAAATTCAAACTCAGTTGAAATACCCACTCACAGGAATTTAATGTCAATGTCATTTGAGTTAGGTCTTACCTTCTAAATTAGTAGAAAGATAATAAGGTCTAAAATACTTAGAAAGTAATGAAGCATTTAAAGTAATCAAGCAATCATTCTGTAATGATAGGAGGTTGCTCACAAAACCAGGTCCTGACAGACAACAAGTACTTGAAAGGAAGAGCAGGAGCAGAGATCTTAATTTAGAAAGCATTGTGAATTACAACAATTACTTAAATTATATTTTTAATTGTACTTTAGGTCCATATACATATATGTATGTTAATTTAGATTATAGAATACTTTGAGGCTTGCAGAGTTTAAAATAATCTAGTTTATATATTTTCAACCAGCTCATGACGGATACCAAACTCATTTCATCTAGACCATTTTTCTCATCCCCTTCTTTTCACCTGGTTCTACATCCTTTCAGACTGCATCCTTGCTTGTATGTATTACAAAGTACTGATGTATCTTATTTTATTTTAATTGCATACTAAGGCTGGTCAGATGTTGAATAGTTGCATCTCTATGCTAAAGTAGGAAGGTAAAGTTTTTATTCTTTATTTTTGTCTGGTTTTTTTTAATCTTGTTTTGTTTTTCCTGGGATTAAAAAGTAAAATCAAACAAATATAGAAACAATATGAGAAATTATTTTTATAGAATGATTTATTGGTACAAGAAGAACATTCCTTATTCTTGCAAGAGATTACCAAAGTAAGCAATGACAGTTGTTTAGAGATTCCTTTAAATATTAAATTTCTAGTTTGTTTCTATGATAAAGTACAGAGATAGCCACAGATTCATTTGATTTGACAAAGTGTGGAGTTTTTGATTCAGCAACTGATCAAACTCAAGCTACCTAGATAGTGAATGACTGAATCCTCTAAGATCCTTACAGTTTTAGCTGTAAACCCCTTAGTTAAGTATAAAATATTTCATTTTAAATATATAATAAATTTTTTCACATTTACTTCTGTGTTTAGGTGCTTGTCACTTACTGATGTGTTTCAGCACCCCTTAAATGCTTTTCTGAAGCTGAGCCCAAATGAACCCTTTGCTCTGGAAGACCACTTCAGGACCAGAGTTCAGACCCACAAGCACACCTGAAATGTCAGCTGAAAATCAGTACCTTATTGCAGAAAACTTCTTTTTTGAGCTATTTTCGTGGAGACAGAATTAAGTCAGTTTCATGAGGGATTTCTTGAAGATTTATTTCAAGGATAGCCGGAGTATACTGTTTTCCACTTATTGACATTCTAATACAAAAAGTGGAAAAAATAAAATTGCTAGGGGACAGCAGCATATTTACTAGAGCTCTGCAAACCTGGGAACACGCTGCACAAAATTTCTGTTTCTGCTTTTACTTGTAACTGCTGTTTGCAGAAAGACAAAAGATGAAAATGCAGAAAGTAGAATTGCATGCACATTTACAAATGAAGTTTTGTTTCAGGGGAATAAAACAGAAAATTGTTTACTTTTCTAGGAGGGGAGGCAAGGATGCCAAGAAGCTGGCTAGGCATGTTACCATCAGAAATGTAAAGCTGGTGAAAAGCAACCTGGTGCAAGGGGCAAGTGACTGGCCTAGATATTTGATTTCTTATGAGCCCATTTGGTGGAGAGAGAGTAAGATAAATTCTTTGGAGTTATCTAACTAAGCAACTTGTGATATCAGAGAACTGAATGTTTTCTCCTGAAATAAGTTTTCCTGGAACTTAAAAGGACTCCTTTGGAAAACTATCATTACTACATTGCCCGAAGAAAGCAAGGATTTATACTGCCTAGTTCAAATCATAAAGAACACTTTCAAAGATTTTTCTTGAAAAATAATGAGTATGGCTATCTTTGGTCAGTCTACTTTTTGTTGTAAAAAGACAGAAGGACTATTACCAATGGGATTGGTTCATAAATTAGATATTGATTTGTAAAATAGGTCAGGATACTATCTAAAGAAAAGATCATAGCCTCAATATTAAGAGATTGCTGTGATTAATTAAAAAAACCCCATGTTACTAATCTTATCAAAATCAGAGGAAGGTCCATATAGCTTTTTGTTCAGACTGAGAGTTTAATGTTTTCCAAAAGAAAAAAGGATAAAGTATGAAATGAAAGGAAAATGTCTGAAGCATTCTTTGTGTAGAACTAGTTGTTTGCCTTTATGGAAATGTTGGTGACTTTATTTGTCTGCAAATGTAACAATTATCAAACTCAAAAAAGCAGAATAGAAGTAGTTACATATTCCATTTAAGCAAGAACACAGAGACCTAGACAGGAGCAATTTACAGAAGAGAACACTGTTTGCCTTTTTTATTGCTTGCAAAATGCCAGGAGAGTTTCAGAGTAATAGCATTTATTAAAAAAAAGTAAAAAAAAAAATTTACAAAAAGAAAAAAGAGAAAAGGAGAGAGAAAGAGAAAAATAGGAAAAATAAGTACTGCCTGAGAATAGGCCCAATTTTAAATGTCTTCACCATTTCCTCCTGATACATAAGCCTTCTGTCTGCTTTAACACTGCAAAAGTTTTATTTATTTATTTGTTTATGAGACCTGGGGTGATTTTTGTGCTTTTGAAAGCTGTATGGGAATGTTTTTAGCTTCATTTTTTTTTTTTTTTTTTAATTGCTTAGAGTTTTTACATCCAGGAAAGACACACCTTGTATTGTGTACATTTTAGGTAGTTTTTAATGGAAATTTCTGAAATGCTTAAATAATTTTTCCATGGTTCAGCGTTATCTTTTTTATTTCTTTGACCAAAATCTCATTTCTCTTTCAAATGATCACTGTTGTTATGAATTCAATGTTTTGTTGTTATGGTGTAAACAGGGTTTCTACAATTGGACAGACTGAAAAGGTAAAAATAGAGAAAAAAAATTTCCAGTCAACGCATATTTGTTAGAAAAAATCTTTAATTCCACATTTTAAAGCTCCAGCATATTCATTATTGGTCTTTGCAAGCTGTGTGTTTTGGAGAAACTGGAATATCAAAAGATTGCAAAATCCATTTCTTCTGTTGACAGCAAATATTTAACTTTCTTACCTGAAGAAGATAAAACTTTCTGAGATTTACCTTACTTTTTACACCAGAGTAGCTTATGTTTACCGAAACATAAGAGGCTAAATAAAGTAATGGAATATGTTCCAGCAAGGAAACAGCAGGAGTAATTTGTGCCCCACTCAGAATGATGAAGCGTCATTTGAGTAGCAATCAGGTATTTGGCTCAGATTTCTAGAACTCTTTTGAGCATTTCCCATCTCTAATACCTAAGATTGGCTGTATATGCAAATCCAGTGAGTTTCATGCCACCTTGCAGTGTATTTCTCACACCACCATGCAAGGAGAGATGCAGGGCTGCAGCTCCTCAGGTCTTCTCTGACACTGTCCACCTCCCAAGTCTACGGCTCTTGTCCTTACGTTGCCTCCTTCCTATTCCCAGTCCTTTACCCCTGCTGTGCACGGGATCCCAAGCGCAGGGGCACTGAAGGCTCCTCTTTTCCCCAAAGCAAACCCAGCTCTGATGTGCACAGCCCGCTTTGCCTTGCGGCAACAGGCAGCTGCAGCCGACAAGGCTGAGAGCCAGGAGCGGCCGCCACACCTTGCGTGCTTTGATCTCGCAGTGCTTCCACGTCTCCTGTGCCAGACACAGCTTGTCAGTAGGGCTCGCAGTCAGCTGCCAGCCGCACCTGGCCCAGCACCGCCCGCTGCAGAGAGGGAAGGGGCCTCACTGCCAGGCGGAGCCTCCCCGCTGGAAGAGGCTGGATGAGCTTGTTTCATGGGCTGCTGCTTTGAACTCCCATCACCTTGCTGCCTCCCACATCTGGAGCCTGAGGTGAAGGAAGATGAAAGCGTGCTGGGGAGTGCAGAGGCTTGTGAGGCACGCTGGGAATGCTCCCAGCCTCTGAGCAGGGCTCCCGACTTGGCCATTCCCCAAGCTGGGAAGCTACATCTCACGGATTAGAGGAACTATCCCTGTGTGTGAGCAAACTACCAGGGGTGCACTTGATGTACGCTGGAGTGTTTGTGCATAAACCAGGGGGTGTTAGTAGGTGCTTGCACTTACACTTACAAACAGTGGGTCTGATACTATTCAGAGATCATGCCGGGATCAATCTTTATACTTTTCAGAGAAACGGATGATGACCAAACACTGTAAGAGTCCAAGGTATTTAACATTTACAAACCTTGCTTGATAACTTTTCCACTGTATGTTCCCATCGACTTTCACAAATTTTAAATCAAATCTTTAAAACATTGAAAGGAAGAAAAAAGCAGAAGAATTTCCAAAAAATACTGCTTTCCAATTCTGCTAGGCTTTGTAGTAAATCTATTAAAAGACAGGGCAAGTCAATATGAAATACACCTGGCCTGTTACACTGAAGCTGAGCACTGTCTCCAGCTCAGGCAACCCTGTTAGCGTGAGCATTAGCCTCATGGTGTTCTGCAAAACTAAGGCACTTGCTGGGCTAGCTTTTCTAAATAAGGATGTTTATCTGAATGGAAAATTTCAGGTGCACATTTTAAATTAGTAGTAAAGCATAAAGTATTTTTTTTTCTGACCTGCAAATTTTATTGCATTTATGGTTTGTGACATCATAACATTCCCTTAATGTTAGTGTTAGAGGAGGCAGAGAAAACTGCTTCTGCAAATATATAATCGTGTAAATCTTAGTCTCCCTGGTCTTTTTAGAATAACAAACAATGATACATAATTAATTGTAATTTTGCTGGAAGTGACATTATCACCATACTCATAAATACCCACAAGGCAAGGACTGTCCCAGGGGAGATAACTTTCTTTCAATGGTGTGATAAAATGTTCTCATCACAGACAGTATTTATTGCCTGAGTCTCTTGAGAGATGATTAAAACAGGAGAAGAGCAAATAAGCAGACACAAAGCATCCCCACTATGCTCATTTCATAGGCCTGCTTCTACTTGTTAAAAACACAGTGCATTAATATGGGATCTGAGAATTATCATTTTTCCTCCTTCTGCTTTCTTACCAGGTTTTTATTATTGTTTTGGAGAAAAAATTGCTGGAGAAATATCTGAAACCTTAATATCTTTTAAAAACTCCTACACTGAGCTACAACCCCTGCTGCAGTAAACTGCACATAATCTCATCACTTAGTTTCCTTTAGCCAGAATCTATGCCCCTTTGTGAGCACAAACAGAAGCACATTTCATTACATTCCCTTTTCTTACAAGGTAAACCAGGAGAAATGAAAATAAATTAATTGCATTAAAACTATACATTATTTACTCTGCTTAAATAAAGAATGAGCAATGGTAAAGTCATGTTTTGGGTTTTTTTAGCTTAACAAAATGCTCTTTTTGATTGATTGCTAGTCTTTCAGAAAGGCAGGTGACATTTCCTGCAACACTGGCTGCAGCTCACAATCCCCTTTTTGGAAAAGCTAAGGAGTCTTACAGTTGGAAAAAATTTCAGTTACACACTCAGCTAGGATGAGACATTGTGGATAGGTTCACTTCAGCCACGTTGGTGAAAAACTGTCCTTACCAGCTTTTCCTTTGTTTTTTGAAGTTGCTCTCTCAGTATATATTTGATTCCTACCTCCTGCAATGAATCTGCAAAGCAGAAAATTTGTCAGTGCCATCGTGGTATCAGTATTTCCCTCTTCTTGCTCAGAGATAACAAGATCCTAAAATGAGTTTCAGTTTCTTGCTTCTTGTTTAAAAGGCCTTGTTTTTTGTTTTTCTTTTTACGTAGACATCGTTTTTGCATTAATGATGTAGTAATTGTTCAATATCTCTTTTTATTACATTGTTTAAATGTCCACGAGTAGCATCAGCTACTTGCTTAAGAAAATATGATGCAAAGTTGAATAGAAGGGTCGAAATGCCACTGACCATGAATATCTTACAGTGCATTCAAGATTCATTAAGGTTCATATGCAGCATGAATTAAATGCACCTTTAAATCGAATAAATTATAACCTGTACTACTCCTTAGACTATTACAGTAGTTTAGAAAATAAGATTTAGTCACATGATGCCAAAAATTTGAAATTTTGCCTTTAATTTACTGAAGTTTGAACTTCCTATTTTGCTTGTCCATACAGTATTTTTTACACTAAATTTATGCCTAAGGCTTTAGCTAATTTCTGTCTTCAAGGAAAGCCATTTTATATTAGTGGAATATATGAACTAGAAAATGAAATATTAAAAGACAAAAATTATTTTCTCAGAAATTTCTGTTAAGGAGGAAAACACTTTTGAGAATTGAAAACATTCAGGTTCCTTCCTATTAATTCTCCAAGGTTCATGTGGATGTCTTATGAGATCTAGATAACCATTTTGGGCTGCAAATATGATCTATCAGAACCCTTTTTTCTTCACAAGTATCAGCCATTGATTATGAGATAAAAAGACATTTAGACAAAGACAACAAATGTGTTCTTCAGAACTACACGTTTGCTTCTTTGACAAGCAAAATACACGTTTGCTTCTTTGACAATTTTGCTTACCTTGAAGGTTTTACATTTAATAATACATATTTCAGCAACATAAATAACATTCTAACAGACTTAATGTGATGGTCTGTTTGTATTGACTGGTTCTTCTCACGATTTGAAATGAATAAAGAAGCAATGTCTCCGTATAAACCAGTTCAATGGAATTTATTTTTAACAGTAATTTCCTTTGTTTCTGCAGTCTTCAAAAAATACGGCAAAAATCATTTTTCCCCGGTTTCTTACAAGACAACTACACCTGGCTGTTTTTCCACACCATGACTGTGCTGCAGTACAAATTATATGGCTTGATTAGAAACATAATGACCCATGATACTGTTGAATTTAAGCAATACATTGAAACTTTTTAATATTTAAACCTTTGAGAAACTCACCAACAATCAAAGTAATGGTGGTGCAATTAACACAGCTATATAAAAATAATTTAATTTCCTGTAATTTGTGAAATATGAATAGTTCTGTAAATACTCAATGCTAGCTTAACTCCAAAATGAGCTAACATCTGCTCAGTTTTAGGTGAATAAAGTACTAGAGATGATTTATGTTGTTTTTCTTCATTGTTAGTTTTCTTTTTCTTTTTTCTTGCCCTAAATAATGGGAATCTTTCACTGTAAAGTCTTACTTTTCCCTTAACTTCAGCAACACTATCACTACTCACTCCTCCAGTTATTTGATAGGAAAAATATTACAATTTTGTGCAACTGATTCTAATTTTTTCATTAGTATTTGATTTTAAACTATGATAGACAATAACATCATACCAGTGCAATTTTGTTAAGAACTCATTCATACAGGTGGCTTGACATGAGAATTAATCTATTGCTAAAAAAGATGTAAAAGATATTGCTAAAAAAATGTAAGACATTTAATTGTTATTAGAAGAAACAATTACCACCTCTCTTCAAATTTCAAGAGTCCCATATTCAAAATAAGTGATTTTAATAAGCTGGTAGTTGTTTTGGTTCAGTGTCCCTAAACGGGAAAGATATGTAGAGCAAAGTTAAATTAAGGAAAAGTCAATAGGTCAAATAATTACCCACTGTCTGTGACTGGGAGATGGCAAATCTATAAATGTAACAGGACTCAAAATAATTCAGGAAAGTGATAAAGACTTTTTTACTTATGAGAGAAGAGTTCTGCTTATGAAGAAAAAGAATTGCCATAAATAAAAAAACACAAGAAAATAATAATCCTTATTATTAGAATTATTAGAAATGTACCTAGACTTTGAAATTTAATTCTTATTTAAGCTCAGGTTTCTAACCTGATATGCAAGGTTCAAGGATCTTGGATTCTAGGATCATACAACACAAGAGTCATCATCAAAAGGATGCAGTTACAGTCATGCAAAGGTAGAAGTTCTTCCAGCTTCTGCTGTGATCATATCAAACTACACAAGACAATATCACAGAATCACAGAATCACAGAATGAGTGAGGTTGGAAGGGACCAAAGTGAGGCATCTGGTCCAGCCTCCCTGCTCAAGCAGGGTCATCCTAGAGCACAGGGCACAGGATTGTGTCCAGATGGTTCTTGAATATCTCCAGTGGGAGAGACTCCACAACATCTCTGGGGAACTTGTTCCAGTGCTTTGAAGTCCACACACTAAAGAAGTACTTCCTCATGTTCAGGTGGTACTTCCTGTACATCAGCTTCTGCCCGTTGCCTCTTGTCTTGTTGTTTGGCATGACTGGGAAAAGCCTGGCTCCATGCTCTTCATACCTACCTTTCAGAGAGTTATTCATGAGGTTACCTCTCAGTCATCTCTTCTCAAGGCTGAACAGACCCTGCTGTCTCAGCCTTCTGTCATAAGGACAATTATCTTTTTTGTCTCCTCCCTCTTCCACCCGCCCCTCCTCCCTGCTCCAGGATCTCCATGTCTCAATTGTACTGAGGAGCCCAGAGCTGGACACAGATCTCCAAATGTGGCCTCACCAGGGCTGAGCAGAGGGGCAGGATCACCTCCCTCTACTTGCTGGCAAGTCCTTCCCAAAGCTCCACAGGATCCCACTGACCGTGGCCCCACAAGGACACGCTGCTGGCTCATGGACAAGTAACAACCTTGTCCACCAGGACCCCCAGGTCCTTTTCTGCAGAGCTGCCTTCCAGCATGTCGGCTCCCAGCCTGTGCTGGTATGTTGGGTTATTCCTCTCCAGCTGCAGGACCCTGCTTTTGCCTTTGTTGAATTTCAGATGGTTCTTCTCTGCCCAACTCCAGCTTGTTGAGGTCCTTCAGAAGGGTTGTACCTCTGGGGTATCAGCTGCTCCTTCCAGCTTTGTGTCATCTGTGAACTTGCTGAGGAGGCATCTACCCCTTCATCCAAATCATTGATGAACAATGGGCCCAGTATTGAGCCTTGGGGAACACCTTTAGTGCCAGGCCTCCAACCAGACCCTGTGCTGCTGATTTTAACCCTTTGGGATCTGCCATTCAGCCAGTTCCCATTCCACCTAACTGCCCACTCATCCAGTCCACACATGTGACTTTATCACATGACATGAGAGTGTCGAAAGCCTTGCTGAACTCAAGGTAGACAATATCTATTTTCCTCCACTCATTCATCCAGGTACTTGTTTCATTATAGAAGGCCAACATGTGGGTCATACATGATTTAACTTTAGTGTATCCATGCTGACTTGTCCTCATCACCTTCTTGTCATAGAAGGATAAAGATGGCCTCCAGAATGAGATGCTCCCTCACCTTTTCAGGGACTGAAGTGAGAACATCTGACTGGTAGTTTCCTGGTTCCTCCTTCTTGCCTTCAGGGGCACATTTTCTGTCTTCCGGTGCTCAGGCACTGCCCTATCTTCACAACCTTCCAAAGAGGATTGTGAACCACCCCGTTATGGTATCCACCAGCTCTCTCAGTGCTCTTGGCTGAATTATGTCAGGGCCCTTGGACTTGTGGATGTCAAATTTTTCTAGGTGTTCTCTAACCCAAGCCTTTTTGACCAAGGGAAACTCTTCCTTCCAACATTCTTTTATCCTGGTATCTTGAGTCCAAGATTCATGAGGACTGATCTTGGCAGTGAAGATATTCTTTGAACAAATCCTGAAGCAACCTTTTCAAACAAGGCTTCTTCTTTTCTGTCTTCCCTTCTTTCACTTTCCAACCCTCGGTCTTGTATTCACATTCCTAACCACTACTTTGCTCTAAAATGAATGCTAGACACTGTTATTTTTGAGTTACCGGACATCAACACCACGCATTGAAAATTTTGTTCCTTCTTGTACTATTACCGAATTCCTGCACAAACAGAAGGTTTAAAGCTTTCATATCTTCCCTTTTGTAAATTCTGGTTTTAATTTAATTTTCAAGTATTTTTAAGGTTTTGGGGTGGGGTTTTTAACTTGTTAAACTGGCCTTGACTTAACTTTATGAAGAAGCCTCATTATTCTTTTAGTTTCCTGAAATTTCTCTTTGAAATTTTTTCCTATGTAAGTATGCTAAAAATACAATACTTGATTGTGAGAATTTTCATGCCGAGTTCCAGTCTGGAGTGAATTTTACAGCTAGGTTATAAATCCCAGACAGCAGAAGTTTATAATGGAAATGCTTCTAGGTCTGCACACTGAACTGCTGCTGGAATGATTTTCTACACAATATAAAAGTCACTTGAAAGTTTTGTTTTCCCCCAGAAAGACAAATAGATCTATTTTAGAAGGTGGAACTTTTGAATAAAACCAAAATTGTTCTTATAGTATACCATCATGAAATTAATTCAGTTCATTCAGGTATTAGTTTTCTCCTAAAAAATCATGTTGCTTCTCTGAGCATTAGGTTTTGCCTAATAAAACTGTCAACAGGCAAAGCAAAGGCTTTACATAATGGGACAGAGCAACATTAAAAATCAAGAGTGTGCATTTTTTTAGATTTAAACACACTGTGTGATCACAAAATGCTCCATCTACAACTAGTCTGATAAAACCATCTTAAAACCCTTAAAACCCTTAAATCAGACCCTTAGTCTGATAAAATGATCTTGAAACAGATAGTTTTCTTTTCTTATTAATTTGGTTGAGCACAGAGGCAAGTATCTCCATATCAGAATTCATTATGTATTTTGCCCTTTTTCTTAGGGAAAGAATCATGCATAAAGAGTTGGGGAATCTATGCTAGTAAAAGTAATGACACTTCACTAATGACAAATTTAATCAATTTCAAGAATATTCATCAAATTCCTGTTGGTTTAAGTTTTTAAATTTTCTTCAGTATGTAAAATATTTGTTAAGGGCATAGGCCTGAATATTTCTGCTAATCTAAGAATCTGTTTAATGTCTCAGCTTCATAGCTGGTTCCTGACTACAGGTTTTATCAATTTTAATCTTCTGAAGAATATATGTGCTACATAAACAAGCATTAAAGATAATAAATCAAAGTAGAATACCTTGGAAGGTATTTTTTCCAACCGCTTATTAAAATCTGCTTTATGGAATATATAAGAAATACAATTTCTGTAGAAGCAGATTGAAATTGTAATAAGCAATTCTAGTATTTCCTATTTACCCACAGATTAATCTTCACATTTATACATATGATGGCTACAAATATTTTCGATTTTATAGAACAGATACACATTTAAACAATCCCTTTGATCATTGTGAGATACTAGGAGAGATTTTCATCATCAGTCATGCATCTACAAGTATAATAATCATATATGTCTACACCTTGCTTATAAATACAAGCTAGCACAATCTATTAGGGTGTTAATTAACTATTTGATAAAAAATGTTTTTAATTTAGATGACAAAAAGCTTTCTGTACACATCTCTTGTCACCCAATATATTTAGAAGTTTGCAAATCACACTTGTAAAATTCACTCATGCTGAATGAATACACTCTAATCCACCATGAAATGTGTAAAGCGGTGATGAAAATACATGGCATTTTCAGAAGAGCTCACCATTCTGCTATAACGACTGTTACAGTTTAAAGCAATATATATTAATGAAACTAATAAACTTTTTAATTTGATAGAAGCAATGTACATAGAAGATACATAGACTGCTGTTGCCACAGGCTTCATTTCTTGAGTTACTAACCGATGCAAAAGTCATTTCACTATGATACATATAACATCCTACTATATGAGGATGATGTTAAGAATAGAATGTGACAGAGACATGCACAATGCTAATCATCTAAAAGTTTGGTAACTATATAGCCTGGTCTTTTTTTGCTATTTCTGTGATGTACAATTTTACTTGTTTTCCAATTGGCATAGGTTCTCTTAATTTCATTGTAACTTGATTTAGAATTAGACATGCATTTTTTGCACTTTCTATACTTTTATTTCTCATTGAATGTGTTGAAAACTTCAGCATTCTACAGCATTATGGTACTGTTATTGAAGGGAATGTTTTGACTAATCCATATACACTAAATATTGGAAAAGGAAATGTTACCTGATTGTTCTATTACAAATAACTATTGATAGGGGTTTCCTTCCAGTTGTCTTTGTTGCATGAAAAAACCATAATATTTGTGACATAAATTTTTCACATTTGCAACTTCCATAAAGTCATTCTAGCAGGAAAAAATTCGAAAATTCTAGTCAAATTCTAAAATATCTAATGTAGTAAGGAAGATATCCACCCTTTAGAATTCGTAACCCACACAATCACTTTTACAAATTTCATCCAAGAAATAAGACTGGATTTTTGTTTGGTTGTTTGCTTAAAATTGCTAAGCTGAAGAGCATTCTCCAAAATTCTCGAGTTTGTAGATATCAAGAGAAAATAGTAGTTCAGCATGACAGGTAGACAAATGAAACAGAGACTTTCATTAAATCTTCCTTAATTCATTGCCAAAGGAATACATTAGAAGTCATCATTCTTACTATCAAATCTTCCGTACATGAATATCTGAGCACCAAACTCCACTAAGAGGAACAGAGTACTTGATTTTAAGCATAACTTGTTATGCCACTTGACAAGAACGGCAAGAAGAGCAAAGAATGTAAGAAATTTACATTAAATATAGAACTTAATGCTGTGCTTATATTAGATTCAGATATTAGAAAAAATATGGACTGTCATTATATAGCCTGTTGACATGCATGTACTGTGTACACTATGTACTTCATTTAAATTGTGATTCACAAGAACACGAAAGATACTATATCATTTTCCCAACCTTTAAAAATGCTGCAATAAAAGGCAATATTATCAGACTGTGACATAAGAAACTTACCTTTTCTATTGCCTGTTGTTTGAATTTCAACATTCTGAAATTAGCTACATGTGCAAAGCAAACCAGAAAAGCTGTTAGAGCGTTTGAGTACTATGTTCAGCACATTAGAATGCCAATAAGGTTTTCCACCATTTATGTCCCCCATTCATCATTGTTTATTGCATTGTATCTAAATGAAATCCAGCCACTCCCTTAACAAAAACCAAAAAAAATTTAAAAACCCAAATCAAACAAAAAATCCAACAACCCCCAACCCAAGACAACAACAACAACAAAAAAATCAACCCAACAAATCACAAACAATCAAAAAAAGAAAACTAGAAAACACTGAGAGATACTTGTAGTTCTGGGAAACAGAAGTCACGGTTCAATTTATAGTGGCAAGAGAAGTGTCAGCATTGAAAAAAATTATATCAAATCTTCTGGCCTTTCAATCTGCAGACCGAAACAGGGAGCAGCCATTTAGTGTAAAGACTATGCTCAAGTGAAGCACATAACTGAAACAAAAGCTTAAACAAAAAGAGATTTTAAGTGTTACTAAAAAGTAACAATTTAAAACCAATTTTTTTTTTACTTAAATTGTTGTACATATTTGTTTGTTTGGTTGATTAGAGACAGAAAAGTGTGACTAAATTTTGGCTATGTGTTTCTCTGTCAAGGCTGTTGAAAAAAATTTATTTTACGTTGGATATTTATGAAAATGTCAACAATTTCAGAATGCTCATAGTTGTATAAATATAGCTAAAATAATCCACTTCATTTTGTTGTCAATATTCCAGTCATCTAGAAAGAGCAACTGAGGTGATTATCATAGATGAAGCATTGAGGTAACAGATACAAGTAAATTACTTTTTCTATTAAAATAGTTTACTGATATCCATAAATAATGTGTGCAGTCAAACAAGTTAAGCTAAGAAGCTCAACAATTTATCAACACAAGTGAACTTCTTACAGGGCTATTTATATGTCTGTAAACAGCAACAGATATAATTTTGGGGTTTTTTTAATAGAACATATAATTTTGGTTCTTTTGTTTTTATTCAACTATTGTGAGTGAAACTTGGCTATTCTGTGATTCTGCAAGGGAAAACAGTCATTTTTTTGCATTGTGTGGCAAGCTGTGGCAAGCTAGCTTGAGATGGTTCAGGCTGGTATTTGATTGAGTGATGGTTTGAATATAAGAAAACGTGGAAACTAGAAAAATAAAAAAGGAATCCAAAGAGATGAAATAGTTTCTGCATATCTTCAAAGACCAAAATAACCCTCTGCTGCTGAGAGATGTTACAGAGTTCTCTTATTATGAGTAAATAGGACTTTTATAGAAATATACAAGAATACAATGATATTGTATTTGCTATTTCTGTATGCAAGGCAAAGCATCTAAATGTTTTTAAATTCATTAAAAATGTTTTTAAAAATAATTATAAATCATTAAATTAGTGTTTCTTAAAAAGTGAAAACTATTATTCAGCCTCTCATAGTTTTGTTCGCTTTACACAGTGCAAAATCCAGAGAAATAAGTGTAAACTACATATGACAAAGAATGAGACGACTATAAGATGGCATTAATATTCTCTTTAGTTTACCATTAATTTTCAAAGTAATTCTGAACACATAAGAATGACACATTCACCCCAAGAAACACAAATAAAGTATTTTCTATTTTTTCAGGAAGAAGGAACTTTGCAAGCTGATTGCCGTGACCTGATCATATGAAGTAAGAGACATATGTGTCAGTTTATTGAAAGTACCTATGCCAAAGTGTTTAATATTCTCAAGAAAGTGAATACAGAATGGTTTCTGATGCTACTTTGATTAATGTATTTTCTAACTTTCTTCCATGATGTCCTGACAAGGAGTCCTAGGGCAGCTTTCTTAGAACCACTATTTCTAATTAACTCTTTTGCCAGAGGGGTAGGAAGAAAGAAAGCATGAAAAAGAATATTTGAAATAGGCAGAATACAAAAATGGTGTTTGGCAACTGTTTGTTGTATGTCTCAATTGTTGAGAACTATTAATTTCTATTAGTCTATTTATTACTATTATTCTTCTGATAATATCTTTGTTACTTCAGGTTTATTCATCATTTCTGATGGACAGAAATCTTTGCAGACTATGAAACTCTAAGATATGGGAGCACTTCCAGTATTCCAGGTCCACGTTCATACCTTGACTGCATAATGGTGTCCATACCCCTTTTCTCTTTTCCTCTGAACTAGCAGATATGTTTACACATGCACACACATTGCTGTCTATGTGGTCATTCTTTACTTTTTTATTGGGTAAATCTTGAGGACATAAGTGTTTTTCTTGATCTTCCTCCTCTGGACACACAGATAGTTATAATTGTACCCTAATTTATCAAGGATTCTTAAGTAATCAGGAATTTATCAAATGTCAGCATAACTTCTAAGATTGTAGATTTTTACATTATGCAATAGTCTTCTTAATTAAAAAAAACCCAATAAAACACAACATTCTGTATTTGTATATTATATTTCTTGTTCTAGAATTTGATATCCACATTGCATCTAACGTGTCTATATATTCAGCTGACATGTCAGGCTGTGTTAGTACAATATGTATCAAAATAACATGACATGCAAGGTACAAAATGCAAAAAAGACATTACCAACTACATCTCTTATATGACACAAATTGAGCAGCAAAACATGAAAGTGCAGAATGAGGAATTTTAATAATTAATAATATGTTTAGTAATTCAAAGTTTAGTATTTAAAAGCAAAATTAGAAAACATTAATTTTGAATTTTCTGGTTATTTTATACTTTTCCACATGCTTGCATTTTTAAAATATAAATCACGGAATAACTTCACAAAATCACATCCTGAACTTTTCTGAAAACTTCCATCTTTCCTACAGCACCCAAGAGTAGCATGTACTAGCTATTTTAAAATCCATTTAAAATTATAATAAATCTTTAATTTTCAGGGGAAAAAAAAAAAGATTAAATGGAAATTCTACTTCTCAGTTATTTCTGAGAGAGGTGCAGTACAAACAGGCAGATATATGCAGCGAGGTACCTGCAATGCACTTGAAGGCAAGCCAATCATTAACTCATATTAGCCTAAATCTCTGGGTGGCAAAGACCATGAAAATGAGAAAACCTCTGTGAATTTGGGAAAACAAAAATAAAAATCCACTCATATCTTGATTGGCATGTCTCAACTGCATGACTGCAGTAATGCTGCATAACTCTGTTCTGCAGTAGCAAATGAAAACAACTTTTCAGGCTGAAGGTCCAAGGCAATTTTTTTTTTGTTTTGTTATTAGTCTGTGGCCCTGGAAAACCATTAAGGTCTAAACTACAAAGGAGGATTAGATCATCTGTTTCCTAGCTCTGAGTTAAAAACCCAAGCTAAGTACCTAGAATTGCAATGCACTTGTTTGACAGACTCCACACAGCCAGACAGACTTTGTAGATGAACATTATCCATCCAGTATGAAAATGCAAAAATGGCAAAATTTCTTATCCTCCAACTCACTATTACAAACATTTTCATACATTATCAAGAATTGCAGGTCATGATCTTATCATACAAGAAAATGTCTCTACCTATTTTAAGAAAAATTTCATCATGTGGTTCTCACTATTTTCCCTTCAAAATTTTAAGCAAATTTTAATGCATTCATAGAAAAGTATCTTGATCTTTTCTTTTATAGTGGCAGTGTTCTTAAAATAATTCAACAAGTCATTTAGTGCAGGCCCCTGCTTGAGATGTGAAGTTTTACGTTTAGTTCCTTCTTCTGCTTCAGGACAGCTCAGTCTATTGTTTTTCCCTTGTGTACTGCCATGATTTCCTGTAGGTATTTTGAGTTGTACTGGCCTCACAACTCTCCCTTTTGAAGTTCCACAGTTCACAACCCAACCAACCAACCAGACAAGAAAGAGCTTATTCTGAGAATGAAAAGAAAGGAGCAGGACATCAAAGTGCAGTGATTAGAGTGCTCATCTAGATAGAAGGGGTGAAAATCTATTTATGCTTTTTCGTTACACAAGGGAGTAGACTGAAAGCTCCCACCTCTCCATTATTTCCAATTCCAGCTGGGTTCCAGCCTCCTTTTCCTTGATGTCCAAGCTGAGATTTCTGTAATCTGCCCAGTAGCAGGTTTAATATATAAATATCAGGTACATATGAAGTTTTTATTTATAAGCTGAGTGTCTGGTGCTGTTTTAAAGCCTGAAGTTTTTGTCACATAGGCCACAATCCTGCTTCAACTCTGCCAAAGAACCTAACTCATTTTAGAGGAGCTAGATCATCTTGTACTGCATGCCTGAGGCTGGCAACTCCCAGCCCCCACACCCCTTCACTAAGTTCTGTGCTTGGAAGCATGATAAAGATGATTACATGAACATCTACATTCAGCGGGAGACTTAGAATACAGGTATTTTGTTCAGAACTCCTCCATGTGTCTAATGCTGTAGGAGACATCACATTTGAACAACACCTGTGTGTCTTTGATTGAAAAATGTCTTTTTTATCCTTACAAAATGGAGCAGGATTTATAGCTAAATCATTGAATTTTAAATACTGGAGAAAGCAGCTGGGGAGGCCTTAAAAATCTTGTGGCCCTCATATTAATTCTTGGGTTTGTCTTAAGTAAAATGGTTAGAGTCAATGTCCTTACCTGAAGAACTACTCTTTGGTTTAACATCTAATAACATAATTTAAAATGTGCATATGCTGAACATTATTTGATAGCAAAAATGACATTCTCAGACAGTGCAGTGAAGTATGAAGTATAAGGCTCAGTAAGAATTTGTGTCTGTCCTGTGAGGAGCAGATATAATATCCTTTTCTTGGAAGTGTTCTCATCCTTTCCTCCCTCCAAGCCCCTCAGCTATAAAGCTGCAGTCTGATTTAATAGCTTTTCTTGCAACTTAAAATAAGTGGTTTAAGCATTTAGTGTGTCATAGAACTGCTATTTTGTTTCTGTCATTTAAATCTGGTTCTCCACATTCTGATAGCAAGACTGAAAAGGCAATGAAGAAAAACAATACAATTATGTTCTTAACACCACAAAATCCCCAAAAACTAACCAACCAAACAAAAGCCCCAAACAAATAAAACAAACAAAAATCCACCCCAAAAAATGCAAAAAACCAAGAAACCACACAAAAACCTGCCTTAAATCCAACACTGCAGAGAAATATAATGTCCCAAATGCTGACAAATGAAGACCAAATTTATCAACTCCACTGGTGTAAAATAACTAAGCAAAAATTCTCAAAAGAACTAGGAGAGAATCTTTTTCCCTAAAAAACATCTTTCCATTGTCCTTTATTAACACCATTTTCATGCACAGCATCCTACTTAAGATGCAGAGTAAAATGTTCACCCTTTCTGCCAGTGAAGCAGGAAAATACTTCCCATTAGAATAAATAGCTAAAATTGTTGCCAGGGTCCAAGTATTCTGCAGAGTATTTCCTTGGTTCTCAGAAACACTGTCCATATAGAAAATGTGTGGATCACATCTCACTCCTTTTCTCACCTGAACTAGTAGTCACATGTGTACAAAGTTGTTTTGCAATATTTCTTTTTAATTTTATTAAATTTTAAAAGAAATTTCACAAGTTAGAGACTGCATAAAAAAATTCCTATTTTAGGGCATAAATAATTGCAGTTCTTGAAGCTAGCTCTTTTTTTTCAAGTCGGTATTTATTTGAACCTTTCCATACTAGTTTTTCTGAACTTCTGTTTTGTACAAAATATTTTGGAAACAAGAGACGTCGTGGAAACAGACTAAAGAACAATTTTTATTTGCGTGGGATGCTTCATTCACAGTTCAGTGACACTCCAGAACTGAATTTCCTCAGGTTAGTGGTATAAGAGCTAAATATATAGTGTATACACATAACAATGTAATATATGTAAAAAAAATTCAAGCCAAACAAAACCAAAACCACTTAAGAGTAGAAACAAATAAAATCAAAGTATAGAAGTATGTGCATATGGATTTATAGGTAATTCGCTTCCCTGAGAACATTTGACCTTGTGACTGAAGATGACAAAGAATACGTATTTAAATATTTTAAATGTTTCAGAAATTTATAAAAATTGGTAACAATAAATGAAGAAACTGCAAACATTAAAAAGAGAGAAAGATTGAGAAGAATGCATCTTTTTCAAAGGATGATTTTTAGAATTAATTGGAATTTGCAATTTTGTACTTCACTGTATGTAAGACGTGTGGTAGTTCTTATGGCATTAGTACACACAAAAAAATCACATATACTCATATATAGTTTGAATGTGTATGTCAGAGGACCAGACTCAACCAGCAGTAAGGGATAACGTAGTAAATTCATTCAGGAATATAAATCCAAATAATTGCATTTTCTTTGTTATACTCCTTTTAAATTTATCTGTTTAAATTGTTGCAGGAATTATCTGGGCATGGAATTCTTACGATGTGACACTGGATCTCAGTCATCTGTAGCCAATATTCCTTAAACACAGCATATTTTCCTTTTGGTCCTTGCATCAGAGGAAAATCTGATATATTAAATCATACTAGTATAACAAAATTTTAATATTTCTCCTTTGTGAGAGCAAAATTTTGAACTTCAATTTATGAAGGTACTTGATCCTATGAGTTTTAAGGAAAGAAAAGTAGAAAGGAAATTAAAAGGATTCTACTATATTTCTTAAAATGAAGACTTTCAATTAAGTCTTTAATGTTGGGGTTTTTTTATTTTTACCTACTATTGCATTGCTTTAATTATTATTTTATTTAGCTGATTCATGCACATGTCTTCAGTGCATTTGTGTGAGATGTTTTAAGAATTCTAGATACAGATAAATTTGTATAGTCAAGATTTATCTGCCCTTAAGTAAAACAGAACTGGCCATGGAATAGGATACATTGATGTATAACGTTAATGATAATGATAAAGAGTTACTTAGATAAAAAAATGTCAGGAGACTTTCCTGAAACAAATCTAGTCAGCAATAAAACAACTTTTCAAAAAAAAACCCACTTTGCCTTGAAGTAAAGATTTGAAGAAGCGCTGGAAGTACTTTCTACTTTTTTTCTTCTTTTTCTTTGAAAAGGAAGAAAAGGAAAAAAAAAAACAACAAAGAAAAGAAGAAAGCCTTATTTGAAACAAACTTTTTGATCCTGTCAACCTTATTAAAATTTGTTACACAGGCAAAGACCTGTTTCTGTTCTCTATGCCAGTATTCCCAATCTGCGACAAAATTACCCAACCCCCATTTATTCCTCTGAGAAGCCTGCATTGTTCACTAAAGGCATATTTAATTAAGCATAATTTGCAATCCTTTGATCACTTTCATGGTTCTTGTTTGAGTTAGAAAATTATTTCTATATCCTTCTTAGCTGCAGAAATCTGAACACCAAGATCCAGCAATAAAAAGCAGTGCCAAATGCATACCATCTGCTATATGACATTATCACTTGAATTCACCCAGCAATTAATTTATCAACATATTATGCACAAGACTCACATCTCCTTTTAAAAGGATGCATGCTTCTTGTATCCCAAAGTATTCTAATAATTCTTTATTAGAGGTTATCTGCTTCTTTATTGTCTACATTCTCTTGTTGTCATCTGTAGATATGTTCAATAATGATTTTGTGTTTTTATTTTTTTTTTGTCTTCAGATAATTTTTGACAGAAATTTTGAATAGCACACAATGAAGATCTGATCTCAGAGACATACTCGAAACACCATATTTCGTTTGATGAAAATTTCCCATTTATGTTTGTCCTGGTTTCAGCAGGTTTTCAGAGTTAGTTTTCTTCTTACTAGCTGGTTTGGTGCTGTGTTTTGGATTCAGTATGAGAATGATGTTGATAACACAGTGGTGTTGATAACACAATGGTGTTGATAACACACCGATGTTTGGTTGATGCCAAGCCGAGCTTCCCCCCAGTCAAGGACTTTTCAGTGTCCCAGGCTCTGCCAGGGAGAAAGTGCACAAGAAGCTGTGAGGGAGAATGGCCAGGACAGCTGACCTGAGCTGGCCAAAGGGATACTCAGTGCCACATTCCATATCATAGAAAGGCATACCCGGTACATAAAGGGAGGGCAGCTGGCCAGTAGCCACTGGTGGCTGCTCAAGGTTTAGCTGGATATTGATCAGCAACTAGTGAGCAATGGTCTTGTGCATCACTTGTTTTTCTTATGTTTTATTTCCCCTTCTCTCTAACTTTCATTACGATTATCATGAGTAATGGCCATATATTATTATATTTTGTTTAAATTATTAAGCTGTTCTCATCTCAAGATTTACTTTATTTTTCTGATTCTCATCCCCACTGGGATGGGGCAGGGAGCGAGCGAGCAGCTTTGTGTTTACATTGTTGGCAGCTGGGGTTAAACCATGACAAATATTCCTGGATCTAACTCATAATTTTGAATCTTTTTAATATACAATGAAAATAACCTGTGATATGAAGCTGCATGAAAATCCAAGTACATTAAAACACTATTATCTTTATCAACAAAACCTCTTATTTCAAGTTGATCTTAAAAAGTTCCATTTTCCTCAAACTAATGCCAATTGGCTTTGATTCTGTGGCCTCAAGCCTATTCTCACCAATTTGTTACATCGCTTATAATGGGTATCACATGAACAGATGTGTAATCTGTGATAATGCTCCCTTCCCAGCATGCCTCTAGAAACCAGAGCTATGTCATCACTACAATATGCTTAGGATCCAAAAGGTGAGAATTTTCTATGTATTACCCTCTCCCACATTTACATTTATTAAAAAAATGTAAAAAGAATAAACTGAACCACGTTTTACGGTAAGCCAAAGCCAGATATTCTAAACTGCATACTTTTCTGAATGGGGAAAAGATGAAGGGATGAAGAGTATGTGACAGATCCCTGTAATTTTGCTTAATCAGCAGCACAATGAATGCAGCTGAGAATATATAGACTGCTACTGTCAGAATCACATATTTTTTAGTACTGTCAAACATTACTTTTACCCCTGTTCTATAGCCTTCCAAGATTAACACAAAATGAGCATTCCTGATCTATAAAATTCCTTGCTTAGCTAAGATCATTATCTGCTTGTGTTTGCCAGTTAAAATGTCCAAATTTTCCACAGTTTCTGGATTTAGTTTCTTTATAAAGCTAAATTTTAAATCACTTAAGCTACATTTATTTCCCCCTCAGCTGACTTATTTTTCAGAATCTGAAATACCATTTTAGGCAGAATGCCTTTGTAATTTCAAAAACATGCTAAAATATTTCTTAGATCTCCTTCCTGTATTTTTTCAAATTAAATTCTTTTGCCCACATAATATAACTGCAAACCTGCCTCTTAAAGAAAAGTATGCATTTCTGATTGAGACATTTTTGAAACTACATCCTTGCTGAGTTTTTTGAACTTCATTTACCTGTTCTGGAAGCTAGTGTGATAGAGACAATGAACACATGGATTCAAAGATGCTACATAATTTGTAGCTTGATAAAATACTTCCTCAACAGTTCAATGTACTGTGCTGCACACAGTAAAAGTATAATCTGTAATACCAGAGTTTAATTATTACTGAGTTTTGTGTGTGAAACCAGAGATGCTCAAAAGCAGATGTTTGTTTTCCAAAGAACTGTGGCAAGAAAACTGCAACACAATTCAAAACACAAGTGCTACTCACAGAAGGGAGGTTATACAAAGATGAGATTCTGGTGCTGCTGGATGCCCTAAAAATTCTTCACTGTCCTTAAAAAAAGATTAAGAAATTTCTTTTAACAGAAATATACTCTCATTTTGAGGAAAAATCAAAAAAGTGACAACCGGAGAGGTGCCTGCCCAAACTAAGATTATCTTTCTATTCAGTCAGTTGATTTCAAATGTGTGCCTATTTCATCCTCCTCTTCATCCAAGTTCCAGGCTGATTAGGGTAAAGACAGAATTTTGTCTCAAACCCAGAACATCAGACAGTTATTTCTAAGTATTTCTAACTATATCCTTTATTTTTTCTGTGGAGAGAAGTGTAACAGTATGAAAGTTTTCTTCCTTCCCTGGTTATGTTGCCAGATTGGTATTTACAGTAATCCACAATTTCCATCATGCAGAAATTTGGATGCCAAGTCACTGCCCACTCCAGGCCTTTTAGGTTAATGTGGAGCGTGACTTTCAGTGAGTGAAAAGTTATTGCAAAGGTTTTGCATGGCACTGGTAGAGAGAGGAAGGAGGTAACATTTTCAAAGCATGACATAAAGTTAATCTCTCTCACTCTGCAGGTGGGAAGAACCACCCTTGTTAAAGAGTATTCTTGTAAAGCATTGTTCACTGATCTTGTATTATGCCTTCAAGAACTTTGCAAATAGAGAGTTATTATTGAGCAACAACAGTTTGGGCTGAAGAGCTAAGGCTAGCAGCAGTGGGAGTGTTAGTTTTCACTTCAATAGCTCAGAAACACAAGGGGCTGGCCTGCCCTTCTGCCTTTTGAGACTTATGATAGTTCTGTGACATGGCACTTTTATAAAAACCCTTTCATCTCTTTTTTCCTATTTGATAATATCATAACAAAAGATGCTCACACCTATAATTATGTAATGCACTCCATTTGGAGTTATTTATTTCAGTGTACCAACCTAATGTGCTCACAAATCACCGTGATGACTGATTGCTAATCCTGTATCTGCTGTGGGTAAAAAAAACAAGGGGAGAAAAGGACAATACTCTGGCCCTGATATCAATAATATCCCATGAGTATTAGGACTTCATATATTCCATATATTGCTGCATCATCAGGGACCTAGTTAATGCCAAACTATCTGTCTACTATACGGTTTCTTAAGCAGCCAAAATGTGGACAGGACTGGCTATAAATAGAGCATTAACTAAACACAGGCATGGAATATTTCTCCTCTGACTATGCATGAAGATAAGCAAATCTGTGTATCCCCATCTTGAGCCTGATATTTGTGTGTTTCTTACAGTTGCAGCAGGAAAATAATTATAGTGTTTGCCTCTATGTTTACTCTCAGTGAGGGGAAGCAACAGCATCCTGTCTCACATGTGATTTTGTTGCTTCATTAATTAAAGCACAGTTCAAAAAAGAGCTGGTCTAACTTTCAGCTAATGAATAGAAAGCATGCAAAAAATAACTGCTCCATCTGTGAGCTGTCAATTATTTGAACCAGGAAATGGAAATGGGAAAGTGCTTTCAGATTTCAAGCAAAAGAACTCACTATCATATATTAGCACAAGTGTGAATCTGGGACTGGTGAAGCAGGAATGTGTGTATCCAAATTAGCATGTTAATATGAGTAAGATTGATTAACAGTTAATAACATTTTAAAGAAAACAAAATTGAAATAAAGATTGATTTTAGAGTATATATATAGAGAGCACTTAGGCATTGCAAATTTACACAGATTTTCATTAAGCATGTTAGCTTAGGTTCCAAAACCATCATATGTGTGTCAACCTAAAAGTTTGAAAGACTGATATAGCTTACGGATTTTCTGTAAGGCAAAGTAGATCGCACTGAGTTCCATATTGCTAGGTTTTTTCTGCTGCTCAAGATTGCATTTGTTGCAGTACATTATTCCAATACTGCAAATTGCAATGTATTAATTTTACTAATCACTGAAAAAGTGGCCAAACTTATCCCTTTCTATTCAAAAGGTAGAGAGCTTCCATAACTACAATCAAAATATTACTTGCTACTGCTTCTATTATTGCAAAGGCAACGCTTGCACAAAATAAGCCAGAATTTTTCATGGTTTATTCATCACTCTGAGAACTAAGGTTTTTTTGTCAAAATTCATACAGCTGGTTCTTATTTCAGAAGACTAGTGCTTTGCCCTAATGTTTAGCTTCCAGATTTTATCTGTAGTGCTCATAGTTATAGGAAATATAAATAAAATAAATATAAATTTATAAAGAGATATATATATGTTTTACTTGTGAGTTAACAAATTTCAGATATTTTTAAACATATTTCATTGCTCTGTTGTGGGTGCCTCAACTTTCAATAAACTACTAAAATAATGTTTGTATAAAAATGGCTTTTGTTTATTTGCATTTGTTCATGAATAGTAAAATACTTGTACAGTAAATTGTTTCATCACTCAGCATTATTCAGCAAAACTACTTGTAAGGTTTTTGCTGGTAGTGTGTTCTTGTTTTAACTCCCTGCCCTACTCAGGCTTTGCTAGTTGTATACCATCTTTGGAAGATTTGTTCAAAGGAAATCAAATAGCAATCGTTATGTTCAAGTTCAGTCCAGAGTCCAATAGAGTCAAGGCACAAAACAATTTTCAGTGATTCCATAATATACAGTAATTTTCCTTTGAGAAATGTGCATTAAGTAGCAGTAGCTGTATTAAGTCATATTATTCAAATAAATTTTGACATTGCTTCCTTATGTTGGTGTTTATTTCTTTATTTTAGTCCTTAGTGAAGGAAACAAATCCCTTAAACTTCAGACAGGTAACCAAAGTTTTTTGAGTATGTGTTGACCAGAGGATAGCTCTTCTGCAGTGCCTGCAGGTATCTCCTGAGATGTTAACCTCCCAAACCAAGGGCTGTTAGGACAATAAACATGCTGGAATAGGACAGTATTTAGGACATCAGTAACTTTTGCAGCCTATACTGTGTTCAGCGCTGACATGATTTTGCTGTTAGCAGAGAGCTGCCCTGGGGAGTTTCAAACAGTTCAGATAAGTCTACATGAACTGAAGATACCCCAGCAGCTGTGGTGTAGTTTCTTTTCTCAAGAAGAAAGGATAGTGGTGCCTTTCAAAACTGTTTCATTATTTTATGTGAATACATTATGAAACAGGTTCATTTAAGTACCTTTTATATTCAAGTGATCAAAAGGAACTTTTCACTATTTGCACAGACAGAGAATCAAAGAAAAAGTAGATTTCTGTGAGGAAGACATTTTTGAAATTATAAAGAGATCATTAACACACAAAGTTAGACTATGGGTCTGGTGTAGAGCTGGAATGAAATTATGAGTAGGATTTATAAACCAGTGAAATAGGGGTATAGAAGTTCTGGCACAGCATAGCAAGGGTTAACCTACGGCAATTTTTATGACACAAAACTCCTTGAGGTGCCATATGAAGTTAAAGAAAAATATTAGCAACATATTCCTTGATGTATCTAAATCCCTCCACTTCTAAGACCATCCTCTATATATGTCTTCTGTATCTAGTGGAAAACATTTATTTTTTGTGATGCTTTTGCATATATCAGGAGAGTATCTTCAGCTGCTGACTTAATCCCACACTCATTAGCAAAGTCCATCAAAGGAGTTTTTGCAGTCTTTGTTTGTCTGGTACAATTTTTTGAGAACTCATGCTATGCTTCTAGCTGTCATGATATTTCAGCATCATGGTCTGAAATCAAAGAAACTGAAAATATGGAGATAGCTTTTAAAGGTCAGAACTTCATAAAATTTCATGTCTGAAACAAAATCATGTACGTTGCAAAAATGACAGATTTGCTTCAAAGTGTTTATCACCTTTTAAACATTCATCATAATGAAATTATTTTTACTCTTAGGTATCAATTTTTACAATTTTAGCTACTCTGTTTCTTCCTTTACAATTATAAGGAAAACAATCCTTTCTTGTATATTTGTACCCAAGAACAGACCTTTGAGAACTCAGTATTGGTGCAATATGACACAGAACATGGAAGATTAAACATCATTATCAAAGATCTTTTTTTAATTATGGCAAGAATAATGAAGTGAGCTGTATCTGAAAGACCCCTTGGAACCCATTACTGTGCTGTACAGCAGCTCATGCTGACACCACTGAGGCACAAAACTTCAGACACTGACAAAGACCTTCAAAAAGCTCTGAAGACAATATTCTAGTTGCCTATTGGGATACTTAATTCCATTTTATTTCCATGATAACATTTAGAAAATAATGAGTTTCTCTATAATCAAGAAATTTCAAACAGTAAAGACAGTGCAGCACCTAAAATACATTGTTCAAGTGGTGCTTTACATAGTCTCAGGTAAAAACCTGCTCAAGACAGGTTAATGAATGGGCTTTTATATGTGTGACCGTTAAAAAAGTGTCCAGTTTTATTAGTGCAGTTAAAATCTCTCTCTGAAATGAGTGAAAATCCAAGCTTCACTTTATGGGCCAAGATACATGTGTAAGCATTCATTAATGAAACAGAAGGATCTTTATAAACTATACCTAAAGTCTCACGAATACTGAGGAAAAAATATATTTATTCCACGTACATGATTTCAAAAAAGTGGTTTGAGGAGTATGAATGACTTGCATATGGTCATTGAAAAGGCCAAAATAGGATGAGATATTCCAATGCAGAGCCTAAATTCTGCTTCGTTTTTCCTCACTCATTGGTAATGTAATCCAAAGGCAAGAAAGAAGTAAAAAATACTCCTTGGAGACATTGAGACATGATAAAAGCAAGAATGTCCTACATGGAGACTTATAATGAACAATCCACAGTATTTTAATCCATAATAAAAATCCAAGGTTTTGTTTATGTTTTATATTTCAGTATCTATCAATAAAAAAGGAAATTAACACGGACAATATCACTTTCTTATCTGACTGTTATATGTCACAGCACTGCGCAACTACTTGAATTACAGAGCTAATCTAAAGTTCCCTTTGAAATTACTGGCCTAAATCTCTTTTGTGAAAATCTGAGGTTTCTCAAAATGAAGATCTTAATTTCATCAAGGCACCTTCAAAAATTGTAATTTAGAAATGAATGTTGCATTTTACAGTGTTTAAAATCCAGTCTTCAAATTTTGTTTTCTATCTTTCTACCATGACCCCCACTCTAATCTGATTAACATCTATAATTTTGCTTTAAAAAAAGCTACAATGTCTACTATCTGTCCACATTAAAGCTTGAAAAGGACATGGTTATATTTTATGCTTCTCTCATGAATGAGAGAAATTGCATTAAATAACCTCATTCCCGCAGAACTAAATTTAAAAACTATTTTATGAAGTCTCATAGGTCAGACTTTTAGAGTATCTCTTTAATTTATAAATATTATCTATTTGTATGCATAGAAGCCAGCCATTGTTTATTGTTATGAATATAAAAATAAGAAAATATGTCAACAACTCAACTGCCCCTTACAGATTTGGATGTTAGCCCAAAGGGATGAATACACTCACAAAGATTTCCAGGCTCAGGGAAAAATATTAAGTGAGAGCATTGCTTGAACACGGTAGTTTCTGAGTGCTTCACAGCCACAGTATAAGAAACAAAAACTAGAAAAAAAATTAAGAGATTTAAAATATTTGCATTCCTAACTTGATAGCATTACACAGCAAAAGAGAAAGGTGGAGAAAATAATCATAGAAACAAGAATCATACCAGATAGAAAATACTTTTAAGATGTATATGTTGGCATATTATGTATGTTGGCATATATAATTTGAGCCAGCAGTGCCCTGGCAGCCAGGAGGGCCAGCTGTGTCCTGGGGTTCATCAGGCACAGCATCACCAGCCGGGCAAGGGAGGGGATTGTCCTGCTCTGCTCTGCTCTGCTCTGGGGTGGCCTCACCTTGAGTGCTGGGGGCAACTTTGGGCAGTGCAATATAACCAAGACATTAAACAATTAGAGAGTGTCCAAAGGAGGACAACAAGGATGGAGGAGGGGGAAGGGCCTTGAGGGGAAGCCATGTGAGGAGAGGATGAGGTCACTTGCTCTGTTCAGCCTGGAGGAGACTGAGAGGAGACCTCAGTGCTGTCCACGATTTCCTCCTGAAGGGAAGAAGAGGGACAGGCACTGATCTCCTGTCTGTGGTGACCAGTGACAGAACGAAGGGAATGGCCTGAGGTTGTGTCAGGGGAGGTTTACATTGAATTTAGGAAAAGGTTCGTCACCCAGCGTGTGGTTGGGCACTGAAACAGGCTCCCCAGGGAAGCAGTCACATCACCAAGCCTGACAGAGTTCAAGAAGTGTTCGGACAATGCTCTCAGGTACATGGTGTGGTTTTTGGGGATGGTGCTGTGCAGGCACAGGATTTGGATTCAGTTATCCTTGTAGGTCTCTTCCAACTCAGCATATCATGTGAGTCTGTGATTCTGTGAACCATTAACCCAGCACTGTAAAGCCTACCATGAAACCATGTAATGTACCCAGTTGCCACATCTACATGTGTTTGAAATCCTTCTAGAACTGGTGACTCAACCACTTCCCTGGGCAGCTTGTTGCAATGCTTGACAACTCTTTCCATGGAGAAAGTTTTCCGTATCCAACCTAAACCCCACCTGCTGTAACTAGAGGCCATTTCCATTTGTCCTGTCACCAGTTACCTGGGAGAAAAGGTCAACCCTCACCTCACCACAACCTCCTTTCAGGACATTGTAGAATGATAAAATCCCCTGAGCCACCTCTTCTCCAGGCTAAACCACTCCAGTTTCATCAGCTGTTCCTCCTAGGACAATTCACCAGGATTGTTGTCCTTCTCTGGACATGTGCCATTGCCTCAGCATCTTCCTTAGAGTGAGGGGCCCAGAACTGGATTTCCATGTGCACACACAATGTGCAAAGGTCTTACAAATATTCAGTGTAATTGCATCATTAAAAAAGAGAAGAATCATCCAGTTATTAATAATCCAACTACCTCCCAGCAGATTAAATATATTTGCCACCTAAAATGTCTCTTGATTAAATATTATATGATTTCATATGCATTAATTCTTTCCAACAATAATGCTTCTCTGACCTTCTTACTGTACTGCTATTAAAATCTAAGTGTCTAATAAAATGCAGTTTATGCTTTTCTACATACCCTCTTAGTTTCTGCTGTTCTTTACTCAGCCTCTGTACCAGATGAATGTAAGATTAATGTGCGTTCTTTATAACTTTAGACAATTACAGAACTGTTAAAATGAAGTGGTTGATCTTAACTCCTGAAAATCATTGCCTTAAATATGCCTAAAATTCTTTAAAGACTTGGGAAGGACTCATTTTCAAAATTATGTAATCTCTCACCAATGCTGGGAATGGTTTTAGAGTACGGAAGGTTAACTACCAAACTCAATTTTAAGTATATTGATTTAAAAAGATGTAGTGATTAAAATAAATATATTTATTTTGAATATATCCTGTAGATGATATTTTCTCTTCTATCTACTCCAAGCCTTGTGGAAAAGGGGCTGATAGTATTGGTTTAGTCTATGGTAAGAAATGGCTATATAACAACCACTGAACTCACTGCTGATAATAATTATAGCAGCCTCAACAGGGAAGCCAAAGATGGATTTATCATGACAAGATGAACCATTTTTAGCAGAGTTTGATTCCTTTAGAAGAAGACCACATAGAAAAGCTTGAAGGCCTTTGAAATGATGCATTTGTATGAGCTAAATTTTAAATTTGTGATCTGCCTGTCTTGAGGAGTGGCGTATAGCTGTGCCACCTGAGGAGCAGAGAATGACTCAGAACATCACTGTTTTCTCCTCCCCCATGGGAGATATAAGTGACTTTGGACTTTCTCTTGTGTAGCAGTAACTTGTCTTGCATGTCTGTCCAGATGCTCTAGGAAGCCTCAGAGAAGAAAAAGTCTGCCTGTTTCAAACTCAATTCCTAAGTGCTTACTTTGAGGCTTCAGTACAGGCCTTTGTGAATGAAGTCAGGCAGCCCATGAAGACAGGGTTATTAATGTCACTCCTTTCACAAACACTAAAGGACTAGGTCTGAAATGCTTCCTCTTGTTGAGTAGCACTTCATTTCAGGAATAATTCTGGACTCATTCTAAACAGGAAAATTCATGTCTGCTGATGTTGTCATTTCTCCCTCTGTTATGTGAGTTTTGTGTATTTTGTCCACTTATAATTGGTCTTGCAAAGTGCTGAAATTTTCTTGTATTGTATTACTTTCCTTATGTATAACTAGTTTTAGTTCATGATCAATTTAACTTTGAAGATCAAGAAATACATAAGTGTCTTTTCAAATTCTGTCCTTGTTCGGTTCTTTATAGAGGTAGTAAATGGAATTTGTGTTAGTTCTATAAATATCTATAGCTAGTGAATAGCAAGAACTTCCTTGAATTTGACAGTGTTCTGTGTTGAATTGGTTAGTTGTGTTAAATTGTTAAATTGCTATACCTAGGAAAAAAAAACCAACAACAACAAACAAACAAACCCCACAAAACAACAAAAATAAAACAAACAAAAAAAAGCAGTTCATGCTAGACAAAAAAATACCTGAGCTAAGGAGAATATTAATGAATAAGTATGAAGAATTGTAGTAAAAACCTCTAGGAAAAACTATTACACGTGACTGTAACCAAGGATTTATTCACATGGCTTTTAGCAATAAGAACATAAAAAGAAATTCCTTTTGGTAAAACGATAGCATCGTGTTTTCTGAACAAAAGAGAAGGGAAAGGAGATTAACTGAAAGATGAAACAATCCCCTGCAAACTGTTTATATTGTAGCCCAGTTGTTTAAGCAAATTCTGAAAAAGACAGCTGCAACAACAGGTTTAGTATCAAATGTGTCACCTGCTCTCACGCTGATATCACAACATTAGCCACAGGCATTACCTGTCCTATTTATGATACATGGTGTGTAGGAAAGGAATCCTAAACTTTGTTCTTGCTCCTGTTTGCTGATGACATCATAAAGGTCATTGCATAAGGATACTGATAATGACTTTGGGCTGATGGAGGAAACCTGATTTTAAAGAATTAAACACATAACTTATGCTACATATTCAAGTCATGCTTTTCAGGGATAATTTTCCATGTCTTTTTTATCATAATATCATAATAGCTTTCATCATAATACCATTGCTTCTTGAAGCTGGAGATCCTGAAAGAAGAAAAGTGAAACAAGGAGTTTCTCCTTTTCCAAAGTTCATCTGTTCTGAGCTATTTTTCCTTGTCTTTTCTTTCTTTCAGAAAGGATTTTCTTTTTTCTTTTTTGATCAGCTGATGTGATCATTAACCACAGTCTTGAGCACACCCAGTTCCTTTGTATGATCATGCCTGTGATTAGATCTGTGTTAAACTGCACCCATCATTATGCATTTTCCAAATATGAGAAAGTGTAAGAAAATGTCAGTGTAAGAAAATGTTGGTCTTAAAGACTAGTTATATAGTTTGCAAGCTGGAAAAGATACCTACAGTAGATATACCGTAGATGGTATAGCTCTGTCAAGGAGTGAGGTTGGCCCAAGGAATGAATCACTGTGTACAAGAATACATAATTGAACAGAGGTGTTGATAACATACATCACCTACAGTGTAAAGCCCAGGAAGAACCACTGGTGCAGTACTTACTGACATGTGAACCAGACGTGCTTTGCAAGATCAGTCCTTCTTTTCTGCTCTTATTTTCTTTCCTCATTTTTCATCTTTTTCTAAATATATTCCTGATTATTGCCATCAGCTAGCTTTTGCCATTTGCTATTTGAACACATGGCCTAGAGATTCATGGTTTCCCACAGCAAAAAGCCTTTTTTAACTTTCCCTCCTTTCTGCTGGTACTACAGGCCAGTGGACAAATGGTAATAGTGGAGTTTGCCAAAGACATACCCAACTGCACATTCACCAGCAGAGATAAAGATATATAATATTTAGCAGTAAGTGAATTTTCCAATATAGTCTTAGATATGTGCCAGGGCCCTGAGCTCTCTCTTCTTATCTAAATTCCAGTGCTGGAGACTTTTCTTTTTAAAATAACACTCAGTTTATATTCTGTTATTAGTTACTAGTTCTTAATCATTCAAAACATAATTTCTTTTCACAAATTACCATAATACATTGAAGCTAGGAGTTTGAAAGCCCACCTTCTTAGGGAAAAAGTAGAGTGTTCCATTTTTGCAGCGCAATAAAGGAGAACAAATGCCCTTTGCAAGTCCATAAAGCATTTTGAACTCCCTGCTATTATTCATGTACTGCTTCCTTTTATATTTCTAGTCTTCAACCAATTTTTAAGAGAGCTGCAATTGTGTATGTATTCAAGCAGCACACATAAGCCCTCAGGATAGACGGCAAATTATCTATATAAATATTTAGATGTGTTTCAGCAAAACATGACTTTTCATTTTGCTGTCTACAGTCACAGAATGTATGTGATTCATGGCATCTAGATTTTGTGAAAGAATACCAATAAAAATGCCTAGTACATGAGAAAAACAACATGAGAAAATTGTGGTTTGCTTCCAAATAACAGCCTGACTCAAACATTATTGAGGGTAAATTGCTGGTATTTTTATTAACATTTATTTTAGTGCTGTCTCAGCTGCCATTAGTCAGCCCTTATGAAGTTGTTAGTTTTTTATACTCTGAAACTCTTTCAGTGATTATTTTAGCCATGAGTCTCCTGCAGCACTGTCATTCAGGAGTGGAATCTTGCAGATGTATCTCCATGGGCTGTTCAGGAAAAAGGTAGGAAAAAGAACTTTTTGCTCTGGTGTTTGACCATATATACATGCAGACCTTATCCATTTGATAAGATGGAAGGAAAGGAAGCTAGATTTTCTGTTGTGGAATTGAAGAAAAGTTTTTTGTAAGAGCTGCTTTTTATTATAGGAGTCATTACAAACTTATTAAGTAAGCCACATAAGTCACTGGACTCCTTAGATTTCATTTTTGCTACTATAAAATAGGAATTAAATCTTGTTCTGGCAATGGAATCATGCAGAGATTTGGTATTTTCTTGTGAAGAGGGCTATGTAAAAGCTGACTCATTTTCTGTGATTATTCTCATGGAAGAAAACCTGTTAGTGGGATATCAGTAGCAAGCAATCATAAAAGGGACACGACATGGAGATGAACATTTTATTTTAGAACTTAGTGAATACTTGCAGAGAGACAGTTTGTTATTCACTATACCAAAGTTCTTTTCTTACAAGGTATTCTATACAAATGTATTAATATCAGTGGAATGTGTTTATGCCAGACTGGCCCTTGAGTAAAAATCCATTTTCCCTGGATTACAAACTTTTTCCACAGTAGTCAGCATCTGATTAACTGGAAATACTTTTTTTTTTTGCTCATGTGAAATGGTTCTTTTCCTATTCTTTGTAATGTTTAGTTTAATTCTAATTTCTCATACTAAGTTTATAATTGTACAGGAAGTGCTCTGCTTTCACATGTGAATTTCACATTAAAGCTGTCTGTGGTCATTATAAACTGCCCTTATAAAACACTGACAATGTCTTCACAGCATGTGATTATATTCTCTTCCTAATCTTCCATAACACAATCTTGCCTGGTTCTTTCTTAAACAAGATTAATTCAGTTGCATCAATCAATTCAGCATATAACTAGGACTGAATTAAGTATTGACTAAGTCTATGGTTCTGTTGGAGATTTATATATTAATTTGAACAGAAAAAAACTATAACATTAAGGATAAATATTTATAAAATATATATACTTAATGAAGAAAAATATGTAGTGTGTAAAGGGCTTTTCCTATCTTTTTTAAAGCATTTAAGCATATATATTTTTTCATAAAATAATGCAATGTCCCTTTAAATCATGTGCTAGTCACCTGACCCCATTCTATTTTGGAAGCTTTCCCACTAAGGAAAATATGTTCTGAATAAGAAATTAGTATTTTGTCCTGAAAAGAACTCTTCATTTCCCATTACTAAATGTGCAGGTTTTGCTAATGAAAAATATTTTCATTTATTTATTCAAAACAAAAGTGAATTTAAGACTTATTTTTGTAGTCTGATATCTGAGATTATTACTACAATTCAGTATGCTTGGAAAATTTTACCTTTTCAGATGCTAAAAACCTGAAATTGATTTATGCCTTAGATGAGAAAGCTTACTTCCAAATGGAATACAGTTTGTTTCCACAAAATGTAATATAACTTCTTATGTGATGAATAACTTTCAGTATTCAAACTGATTACTCAATTTTGCAGAAAACTGTAAGTTTAATGAGACATTGAATTAAAATCTCAGGAAAAAAAAATCTTACATTCTTCTACTTTATGACAAATGTTCTCCAAGCACAACATAAGCAACAATATCCTCGCATCTGCAGTGTTGATACGCTGGTGAATTTTGCTGTACGATGAACACATTTAGGAATTTTGCATTTGTTGCACGTATGGAAACATGTCATGTCAATTTAGTTCTTGGTCTGGTAAATGGGGAAATAATGAGAAGTGTGTCTTTTCTTTTCCCATCAAGTGCAGATCTAAAAAACTCTCCAACTCTCAGAACTGTCTCCTAACTGGGTATAAAGTAGCTGACAATAAACACAATTCTGTTCCTGAAGATGATGTTGCTTAATTCCCTGATCCTTATCATTCTTCATTTCTTATAGGTTGAACCTTGTTTCTGCTGGAGAACAAAAATCCTATTTATGTTTTACAGAAATTTTCTTAAGAGAAATTCTGCCCTTTTTATATGCAGTACCCAGTAAAGAGTCAAAGTAACAAACACACATAAGCCAAGAAGAGAACAGAGAGAAAAGGCCTAATTCATGGCAAATATTTTTTGCAATTACTTATTTGCCCTATGTCCCCTTTTCTTCACCTGCTATGTTCCTGCAATCATGTGGAGCTCTGGAGGTATCAGTGTGATTAAACCTAATCAGAACTCCTTCTCAAGGGGAGTTGTGACCTTCTCTCTTTTTGTGCTTCACAGGCTGCCAGCAATGGTGGTGCTTAACAGAAATCGAAGATTAATTGCCTACCTCACATACTGGAAATGTCTGCCACCTTTTCCTACCCAAGAATAAATACCTCTCTCTCTCTTTTGCTTTCTGGTTTGATTGGTTTTTTATTTTTTTTTCCCTGGCTATAGCCTCCTGAGAAGCCACTGACTGGTTAAGCTGCTCCTCATTCTTACCTCAATACATTTCCTGCTGTAATGCTATTTTAACATCTCACTTGCAGCACCATTTATTCTCCTGTTGTTTTATAACTTTCTGAGATACAGTTCTTCCCAACTTTCATCTACTTCACACAGACCACGTGTCAGCTTTGCCAGCCTCATCAGAAGTACCTGATTACCCTCTCAGTGAGCTCAAGGTTAAGTATATTGACCCCAGAGTTTGAAATTCTGAATTGCACCATATCTCATTCACCTCTAAGTCAAAGATAAGAGTTTGAACCCCCTTGTCAGAGATGAAGAAGGAAGATTGTTGTTTAAACTCAGAAAGATACACATTTTTCTTATCTTATTCAGATCAATTTGATTTCTAGCTGCTGCAATTTTTGTTGGCTTTTGTAGCAGATTGTGTCTCTATTTAGCTCTTACCCAGTAACATTTCTGACTCAAGTGCTGTGAAAAGCAAATAGATTTCATCACGCAGACCAGAAAAAACAGCGACAACAAATAGGAGATGCATAATGTGTGATGGATCTGACTTCCAATTTAAAAGAATTTTTATGAAAGCCACTTTGTAATATTCAGCCAGGTCTAAATTATTTCCTTTATAAAAACATTAAAAAACCCCAACCAAAGATATGAAAACAGCTTCACTGAAAGGGGAACTTAAAAACCATATTTGTGGGAAATACGTCTTTAATATTGCTCTTTCTTATGAACACTTTGGGTGCAATTATCTGTGCAACAACTCAGCCATATTAGAAGGGCATTTTGTGAACACCTGTGATTTAGTGTGATTTTAGAGCTTAAAAACCAGAAAAACAATCATATACATTGATGTATATGAAATCAATGTTCATCTTGAAAACTAGTTATTGATAATCTCTTTGGGAAAGTCACAGTTGCAAGCCAAAGCATCAGGATGAACATGTAATTTCTCCATGTCATTGCTCTGAGCGCCATCATCTATGTAAATACAAAATCAAAACTGTTTTGCTTTAAAATTCAATTATTTATTTTAGGCCTAACATTTTATAAATATTGAATTTTATTTTATTATTTTCCCCAGTATACTTCCAAAAAATTCTATATAAATTTTAAGATTCCATGATTTCCCAAAGTAGTTGATAGTTCAGAGAATTAAAAGCAATTTACAAAAATAAAGATAATAATTTTATTTTTATATTCTCTTTCACCATGTAGGATTTATGTGCTGTATTTCTCTTCACTAAAGATCAGGGAATGGTCTAGCAGGAGGTGTCCCTGCCAATGTCATGTGGGGTTGGAAATAGATGGTCTTTCAGGTCCCTTCCAAACCAAACCAAGCCAAACCAAACCAATCCAAATCAAACCATTCAATGAGACTGTGAATATAATATTTTCCATTACTATAACCTGTGCATGATTTTCTATTTGTTATACTTCCCACATGAATCTAATTATGAAGAACATTCAGGTGATTTTAAAAAATCTAAAATTTTCCTCACTAAAGATTAATTTTAGTGTGATCTGCTTGGATGCCATATTAAAACTTTTATCTCAGTTGTTCTTAAAAGTATATAGAACCAGACATTTGAAAATACAAAGATTGGAACTTCATCCTTCAGTCTTTAAATCAGCTCATTTTCCATCCTTTTGTTTCAGTTTGGCAACTTCTCCAGGGGTGGTGTTTTATTTTAATGGTTGAATGCATGTTGCTACACTGCAGTGGAGAGTACCTTGATGTTATGAAGTCATCAAGTCCAAGAATTGCAGCAATACTTTCAGTGCTGCACAAAAGGAGGCAGTGACACTTTCAACAAAGATCTGGCAGTCTTAGGACTCGTTTATACGAACGAACTTCAGTTCATACTGGATGTCTTTCAAGTTTCTCTCACTAAGTTCTCTTTAATGGTCCTTAATATTAAGTGTTTTATATTACGTATGTAACAATCTTTCAAAACCAGATTTTACAGAATAAAAATATACACCAATAAGCTGCTATATTAAGCTGTGTAGAAAAACATGGTTTCCTTTAAGAAATCAGGATTGGTTTTCAAAGGAAGGTCCACATTTGCTTTGCATCACCATTCAGCTCATACTGAAAGGATCACAATGTAGCCAAGTCTTTGGCTTCTTCTCAGCCATTGCAAAGAGAAATAATAACTGATGTCAAAATGCTCATTTGACCATCACATGATGTCTTTCTTCTTGAGAATATTTCAAATAGCTTCTCTGAACTATTTCAGAGCAGCAATTATCACCTGTCCGGCTGATTTTATAAAGGTACAAATGTCAAAGTTTCACCTGAGAGAAAACATCCATACAATAAAAATAGTATAACATGCTATACCCTTTAAGAAGAGAAAACCGCAGCTGTTTCACACAGATTTTCTTTGCATTTAGTAAGGCACAAATATATATGCCTAAATGTGATAGACATTACATCCATAGATTAGTCAAGTAAATTCTTGTGATGACATAATAAAATAGAATGCAGATTGTAAATGTGTACCTATATTACTATTTTAATCATAGAATCTGGTAATTAGTCTGTGTTTATATTATTAAAAGTACGCTTACGAATATTTCTAAGTACTATGTAACTGTATGTATTAATATCTCAAGGTAAACATATAATTTATGAAGAAAAAATGCATGAGATTCACTGACAATGCCTTCTCCTTATCAGATATCACAACTCTCCTCTGAAAATTCAGGTCTCAAGTTCACTTTCCTTGACCGATTTTTAGCAGTCTAAGGGTTATGTTTTCAGATAGTAATAGTAAAATTTGGAATTTAGATAAGACTAATTCCAAGTGGCTATCAGTCCTGATGCAACGATCAGTACAGAAAGAGACAACATATATGTTTGAGATACAACACAATCCTCTTCAGTGTAACATCTTATTTCTTGTGCTTTTCTCTTCCAGTTTTTCTACATCTTTGTTATGTCTACCTTGTGCTCAAAAATTTTAAATAGAACCTGTGGAAAATACTCCGATATCTGTGGTAACCCAAAAATTGACAAGGAATAAAATTACTGCAGACAAATAAACAAGGAAAAGTGAATGTAAGTTACTTCAGCTTTTCTGAAATGTTACAAAAATAAATACGAACTTTTAGACATCAAAATTTTTGACAACAGGAAGCTGATATTTTGCTTTGAATTTGCTGTTGATAATTTGTGACTTTTTAAAAAATACATATTCAATTTTTCCTTCTTTTGTTCAAAATAAGAAAATCCGCTGAATAACTCCCGTAGTCTGGGGTTTTGGAAACCCCCTATATTTTCAGTAATGAAACTTCCAAGTTCATTGCTCCGGGCCCTAGGCAAAGGACTCTGTTCCAATGGTCTTTCTATTTCTTCATGTAGAGTTTAACAGGTCTGAAGAACTATTTCTCCAACTAATATAACCTTTGTTTAACTTTCTTGAGCATATGTGAAACTATCAACATGGAATGTTTATAAGCCCCAGGCCTGTAAGGATTAGGCAAATAAGATTTTTTTGCTTTCTGCTCTGCTTCAAAAGCAGCTAAGGGTTACGCATTCCAGTTTCACAAAGCACCTCATTCAGACCTAGTTTTAGGTGCTTAAGGCCAAGAGAGAGGGAAAATTTCCTGAGTACCTCTCTTCAGAGATTTCTGTTGCCTGTTTAGCCTGAGGTATTGTAAACCTCATGCCCAGATCTGTTGATGGAGTGCGCCTGTCTCATAGAGATATCTTGTTTATCAATTACAGTTCCGAAAATAGGTATTATGCTGTAATTGTCAAATTTCGGTCTTGAGCACTTCACTCATGATCCCCACCAAAACTAAATGCAATATTGCTAAGACAGTAGAAGCAGGCATAAGAAGCAGGACAAAGTCACAGTTTTGCTTAACTTAGTTCTATCTGTGTCATTCTTTATGCACCTTTTCCAGAACTCATATTACTTGGAATCCAATTTTGAAACAGAACCTCATCTGGAAACAATTGGCATTGCTGTTGATGTTAACTTCAAATTAATTTAGGGACAGTGATTCAATTTTGATGCCACCTGATGCAAATCTCAATAGAATCCATAAAACATGAAAAATATTAAAAATGTCTTATATACCCCGGAAAAATGTTACCATTTATTTAGATTCTTATAATTTTCCAGTTGTTTAGCTTTTTCAATGATCTTAATAAAACATTTTCATTACTAAATGGAAAAATAACATGAAAAAACACATGCATAAATATTTTCTAGAAGGAAGCAAAATGAAACTATAATTCAAACACTGTGTATATATCTGTTTCTAGTCAGCAGATGTGAGATGACCATTTTGATGTGCGTTTTTGAAAACGTTTATTAACTCTGATACAAATATAGTTTTAATTGTGTAGGCTCAAAATCATCACCATGAAGTTAAACATAAATCAAAAGCATAGACTTCTGAAAAACACATTCTCAGGGAAAATATTTCTATGGTTCCATTGACCCTGCTAAAACTTAAGTTTAGTGCTCAGAAGAGTCACATTGTCTTTTTAATTTTTTTTACTCAGGACTGTGCAAACTCCATTTTTAGATTATTTATTAATTTTAATTATTTTCCATTTCCCAAAGTGTCATTTGACATTTCATCAGCAATTCAATTTTTTTCTGCTAAAATCCCAAATTTTTTATTAGGAAACTAATCCCATCCAATAGCAACAAATTAGTTGTGAAATGCTTGATGTGCTCTACTACAACTAGGAATTACATAGAAATTCATGGGGTTTTTAGTAATGTTGTTTGGTACAACTGACAATGCCTTCTCACATCTAAATTTCACAGTTTTCTAGCTCAGATGAAAACCTTCTGTCAAATTTGCCTTGCAGTCATTTCAACTTCAACTTAGCTTTTGTTTGTTTGCAATGTTCACATTCTTACTGAGAAGGAAAACAAGGTATAGGAAAACAAGGCTGCCATCCAACTTTGATATAGCATAGTTTTTTTAGGCTGATTGCTCCTGGCCTCCTGTATGCAAATCAGATAATTAAAAATTTATAATGTAAATGTAAATATGAACAATAGGAGGACCTCTTCAATGATCAAAGGAGTATTCTTCAATGTTAGAAATCAGAAGATAATGAACCCTCAAAATTGTCTTTCACCATCACAGACTGACTGAGGGGATTTCTTCTGCAAAAAGATGAACACATTAAACAAAAATCTGTGGAAACGCTTTCCTGAGGATTTTGAAAGAATGATGTAGACTCAAAGAAGGATTTTCTAAACACTGTGGTCTCTCATTAAGGACGTCTCTGTGAGCAATGTATTTCTTGGCCAAGGCAGTGTTCTTCTCTTCCCTGACACATACTCTTAAGAGAATATGACATGAAAAATCCTCTGAATGCCAAGACAGAGGGGAAATTCATATTATTGAAACAACTGGTGTAGCTAGAGAAGGTTGGAGAAGCTAGTGAGACTCAAGCCTGATGGAAGAGCACATGAGAAAAAGGAGCCTGAGAATTTTGTTTTGTGTTATCGTAGATCTCCATCAAAACTGCTTTGTAAGAAAAGGTCCCTTGCACTATAAGTGGGACTGATATCCCACAAATTTACCAAATGGCTAGACTGACTTCACAAGAACTTCATTTCCCTCTCTCACATGTCCTATTACCTTCTCCAGTAAGCAAACAACGGACTCATAGATCTTGGGTTTGCATCCATTGTTGCATCCAGTCTTGACAGGTTTGTGACTGTATGTTTAACAGTTAGATTACAACACTTGATCACAGAGCTTTCAGCTATGTATTTGCTGTTTCCTATGAAACCCACCTCAGCAGCCACTACAGCTTTTGAAATTAATAGTAAGACTTCTGCTTTGAACCATATGTGGTCAATTACTGACTTTACTCTTTGCAGCTGCTTCCACCTGATAGATCCTGTGCCACCAGGAGTACCTGAAAATGGTGTAACCATAACTTACAAAGACAGCTTCTGAATTTTCATGCAACATTAAAACAGAATCCAAAATCAATAAGCTAATAGAGCAAGAATATGATATTTATGCAATCCTGATATTTTTCTCAGTGCAGATCTTTTGATCATTGATGAAACTTTGTTTCACCAGGCAAAAAAAGAAAAAAAAAATGCAGAGATTTAATTTTGGAGACAAGAAGAAAAAGACAAGATATTATAGTTTTGTTCTGAAGGTTCTGTATTGCCCAAGCACTTTTCATACTGCCATTTCCAATGCATTGCTCTGACAGAAAAGGTCACAAAGTTTTATGCTGAAAAATAAAGAATAGAATAGAAAAGGAGAAATATAATTGTTTTGGTTGAAAAGTTCAGTAAGGTCTAGAAACATTGGACAGTTGGACACTGATTTTATTTTACTACAGGGTCACACGTTTCAATGACAGCACAGTCAGTTCAGTACTGCAGCTGATTCAATTTCCTGTGCCTTGCATGCGAAGAAAAGTAACTTCCTAAAAAGACAGTATATTTTCAATAATCTATCAAATCATTTGTCTGTAGCAACTGCTTAGAAGGCTGACACTGAAATCCATTTGCTTATCAAAATGTTTTCTTCTCCACAGTGTGTAAAGCTTCATGCTGGTTATTGTAAACTTGCCATTGATTTTCCAAACAATTGCAGAGAGCTGGGGGTAAAAGGAAGGTCACATTTTGAAGAAATATGGATAGCTGAAAGGTCTAATAAGTAAAATAGATGACAGATAGTATTTTTGTAAATTGCAAGCTTTTCGTTTTCAAGGCATGTTGAACAGTGTTCATTTCACTTCATCACAGTTGGCAGTGATACAAAAATATCTTTAATTCAAAGTGAATCAGTATTACCAGAGTTTTCAGTCTTGGAAAACTGACCGTTCATTCCAACAATTGCAGCACCAGACTTCTTTTCCCCTTGAACAAAATTGCTTTCAATATTATTTTTGAAAAAAAAGAGAAAAGATAATATGATGCTTATTTCAGAGTACTAAGGAAAATACCTGTTTTCCTTATATAATTTTATTTTCATTGCAAATAGATGAAAGTAATATCTAAATATGGAATTTCAGCATGAGTTGGCCTTGGAGATGAGAGCTAGGTAACTATGATCTCCAAATGTCCTCAGCAGAATAAAAAATTTGTTATCTTAAAGTAATCATACCGTAGAAGTTTTCAGAGTTGAATCAAAGAGGTAAAGCCTCAATTCTGAAATAAATGATTTGTTATAGAGGAGTAAAGTCACCTGCAATTTCAAGTGAAATTATCAGTTGTGTTAATACATTTTATCTGTGACCGGTGCAACATCCTCGCTGAAGCTTTTTTCCTTTGATGCTTGAATTGCCTTTTAGTATTCTTTCCTTTTTTGAGTAATTTACATAGAAGAATGCCTGCTGTTCCTGCAGAAAAATATGCATTTTTGGACTGCTAATACATGCAGTTGAAATGACAATTAATTCATTAAGAGCTTTCACACCTATTTCCATGGGATTCAGTTATGCATGACCCCATTGCAAAAAACATTTTCATAATGTAAGAGGACAACACTACCTACTGTGAGACCAATTAAACCATTTTTTTTTTTTTATTGATAGGAAGAAAAGATGAAAAGTCATCATACAGGCTTAGGGCAACCTTCTGTTTTTCATTAAGACTCTGTCTTGGAAGAAAGGAAAGAAGTAAAGAATAGAAAGAAATTAATCTTCTTACATAAAAGGAAAGAAAGAAAAAGGAATGAAAAGAATCTGTCAGCATACATCAGAAAGAGTTCTTTTTTTTCCCCCATAAATCAAAAACTATAGTTCTAAATAAACTGAGGTATACCTAATATTTGCTATACATAATACAAAATTTTCTCATCTTTATGATATTTTGACTGAGTTTCAGTTATTGCATAATGAATGAAAAACCTTAATTGTATTTTAGGACATAGTTTTAAAACATAGCAAATAAAAGGGAGTGGATACATAGGCGATAAATTCATGTAACTAATAATCCTAATTCACCAAGGAAACTAGGAAAATGTATTTACTTAATAAAGTTTATACTATTTCATAGTAATTTGAAAGAGTAAAATTTAACAAAGAAAAAGAGATAATTTATCTGTACTTGTGTAAAAACAACATACATTAGAACATTTTCAACCAAGACCACTTAATGAACACAGAAATTTGTTTTGATGAGGAAATGTCACTAGAAATAATTATATGAGTTTACAGTTTTAAGTTTATCTCCAAAATTAAAAAATGTAATATTAACAAAGCAAATTACTTGCTATGAATAGGCTGCACATCAGATAAGACATCACTGAAAAGACTAAAAATTTTCGTAAGAAGTTTTCTAGATTTCATGTTTGCACATGCCAAAATTGAAGAGAAGATTTGTGAGAAAATTCAGTAATACACCTGAGAAAGAATGATAGAACCAGGCCTTCCATACCTCCGATAAAATATTTGAAAAATTACCTCAGGTTGCTTTGTCAACAAGATATGGATATGACTGAACATTTCATGAGGGAATAAATTTTGTGCCAGAGCTGAAAAACGGAGAGCAAATCCTGGTGTTCTTGGTTTGATATGGCCACACAGACCTGACTGCACACCTCACCAGGCTCCACCATCTGTTGACTTGATACCCCTTTCAAGTATTGAAAAAAACATATCCCTCCCTACCAAATGTTTCTACTGAGTGTCAGAGAACACAGTGAAGACTAGCCAGCTTCCAAACACTCTCCTCCTCAGTAAAATCCCTTTCCCTGTGCTTGTGCGGTTCACTGCTTGTGCTAGCTCTCTTTGCAGAAGCAGTCCAAGAGAAGAAACAGATACAAAAGGGAAGTAGCTGTCAGTAGAAGAGCCATGGTTTTCCTCCTGACAGAAAACAGTTTGTCTGTCCTCATCACCCTAAGACTAATGTCTAGAAAACCTGCTTTGCCACTTAAATAAACCACCAAAAGCTCAGCAGAATGCAGGAGCTGCTGACATGAGACCTGAAGGATTCTTCTTTTCCCTCCAGATTCAGCCACGACTTCAAGTCTCTCATCAATGTGACATGCTAGAGAATGACTTTTCTTGTGTTTTCAGCTCTTTTATTTGAACACAAATGTGTAAGGAATATCTAACATCGATCATGCAGGAATAACCACGCTCTTCTTTACCTTTAAATTACAGAGATTGTAGCAGATGTTCGATGTGGTGCACTTCTATTAAAAATACAATAAATATACAGGATGTGGAGGAATGTTGATAACATAGTGGCTTAGTGAGCTGGATTAATCTGGAGGGCTCAAACCCAGGTGCCAATCACTTTGATTAACAGTTCAGGGAAGGCTGCTCATGAAGTTACTCAATGGCAGCCCATTTTCTGATTCATTTTGCCATAAAGAGGCTAACTCCCAGTCTGGAGATTGTAAAGCAGCTGGTTATAACACTGGGAGTTGGTTAGGCTATAAAACTGAAGTCATGCTTACTAAGTAATTTGAATCACAAAGTCCCTTCCAATCAACTGGTACAAGGGTTTGCTCACATTCTTTTCTTTTCAAAGATTCTTGTTTTTCACATTGCTTGAGAGAATTTATGCCCCTTGCTGTTTCTATTTCCGTATCTAGTACTCAGGATGTTACAGTTCTACCAGTTGTGCAATTCTCCAAAATGATATCACTGTCTTGATGATACCACACAGATGTCAAGTGCTATGAGTGTTTGTCAGCATTACATGTTCTCCATACCTGCACTGAGCAAATTAACTGGGGACGAAAAATAGCTACAAGAGTGGATTGAAGTTTTTTGTCTAAAAATACTGATTTGATCATGAAACAAGATACCAGATAAATCTGCAAATTCAATTACACTGAGAATATAGCTTCTCCATACTCAGTAACAGCTAAAATGTATTCAAGTAGACTATGTAAATTGTGAAACACTGAAAAAAATCCTATATGAGGTGGTAGATTTGTAAGGTAACTGAACTGAAGACCTTGCAAAAGGATGTTGCTTTTGCCCCTCTTCCTTTACCCATATGGTGTCTTTAATTCTCTTCACCAAATAATGTCAATTTCTCTTTTTTTTTTTTTTCCATAGTTCTAAAGTGAATTCAAATACTAAAAGCGTGTATTTAAATATTAATATTTTTAAAGGACCAATATATATTATCTTGCCCATAGCATTTTTTAATATTATTACTATTATTATTATAATGATAGAATCATTTATGTTGGAAAAAAAACATTAGGATCATCAAGTCCAACTGTTAACGAAATGTTAACACAGCACTGCCAAATCCACGACTAAACCATACCTCAAGTGTCACTCCTATAGGTCTTTTAAACACCACCAGGGTTGTTGACTTGACCTCTTCCCTGGGCAGCCTGTTCCAATGCTTGACAACCCTTTCTGTGAAGAAATTTTTTCCTAATATACAATCCAAATCTCCTCTGGCACAACTTGAAGATTTTTCCTTTTGTCTTATTGCTTGTTGCCTGGGAGAAGAGACTCACCCCCACCTCACTACAACCTCTTTCTAGATAGATGCAGAGTTTTAAAGTTTCCCTTGAGCCTCCTTCTCTCCAGGCTAAACACTCCCTATTCTCTCAGCCACTCCTCAGAAGACTTGTGCTCCAGCCCCTCCCCACCTCCACTGCCCTTCTCGGGACCAACCCCAGCATCTCAATGTCCTTCTTGCACTGAGGGGCTCAAAAATATTTCAAGTACAGGGGGAAACTAATTTCCTAATCTTGCTGTCTACACCATTTTTTTGCACAGCCCAGGTTGCCATTAGGCTTCTTGGACATGCACCTGGTTCACCCTCAGCCAGCTGTCAACCAACACTCCCAGGCCCTTTCCCACTGGGCTGCTTCCCAGCCACTCTGGCTCCAGCCTGTAGCACTGCAGTGGGTTGTTGTGGCAGAAGTGTAGGACCCAGAATTTGGTGCTGTTGAAACTTGTGTCAGAGTTTCAGACTCAGACTGATGTCTCCGCCCATCTATCTGTCCAGATCCATCTGCAGAGCCTTATCCTCCAGCAGATCAATACTCCCTTCTAACTTGGTCTCCTTGAATTTACTGAGGGCACTCTCAATCACCTCATCCAGATCATTAATAAAGATATTGAATAGAACTAGGCCAAATACTTAGCCCTGGGGGACACCAATAGTAGCCAGACACCAACTGGATATGGCACCCTTCACCATCACTCTCTGAACAAGACCATCCAGGCAGTTCTGTCCAAGACATGGGCTGCCAGCTTCCCCAGGACAATGCTATGGGAGATGGTATCAAAGGCTTTGCTGAAGTCCAAATAGACAACATCCACAACTGTTTGATCATCCAACCACTAGGCAGGTCATAAAAGGAGATCAATGTGGTCAAACAGGACCTGCCTTTCCTAAACCCATGCTGGCTCAGCCTGATCCCTTGATTGTCCTGGGTGTGTATATATACATGTGTATGTGTGTGTGTATGTATGTGTATACACATACACATTTGTATATATATGTGTATATGTATAAGGACTATAAATATCCTCACACACATATATATACACATAGCTTTGTAGTTGTAGTTTAGTAAAACCGTGCATACAGTGCAGATGACTAGAAATACCAAAAAATATTCACAGGGAACTTACATAGCAATATTGAGCTAATATTTTTTAAAACCATTCTTTATTTGAAAAACTTCACATCTGAAAGTCTCTGATCTCCAGAGATATGGTAGAAAGCAAATGAGAAAGAGAAAATAGTGTATCAATCCAACAGGCCACCTAGTCCTCTAAGTAAGTGTGCATGAAATCACAAATAAAGAAATTTCTTTTCTATTGTCAATATAAATCAGATTTTTAAAGTTGATTGAACAGAGTTATTTTTATCTGCTCCATCTTTCGATTTCTACATACAGTGCTCTTTTCTTGAAAAAGTAAGGTTGAATGCAAGGATGGGAATAACTCTCCTAAACCAACTCTAATTTAAGACAACTGTGGCAAGAAGGTTTTCGGTATGTCTTGAAATGAAAGAGTTTGGTCGTTAATGGTAGTGTAACAGTACATAAAATCTCTCAAATTGCTCTGCATTTTGAAATCTTTTGATCAGAGCATTAGAAAAAATAGATCAAAGTGATATAAGGGTGTTCTTGAAGCTTCAATACTAAGTTTCCCAATTTCTTTTTTCATGCATACATTATACAAGTATACACTTAATGACTTGGGGGTGGGAGGGGGTTTCCCCTCTGAGAGAGCTGAGAGAGCCACCACAATCCCACAGAGACATGGACAGGGACAGGACCAATAGTAGCCAAACCTGTAATGCACAAAAGAAGCCCTTGGGGAGCACTGGTGGTCAGGAGCACTGCACGTGGGGTGTGGCGATCAGCCAGAGCCCTGCACAGCACTCTGTGTGGTAACTCACACAGGGAGGGAGCTGGAGCCCTGCCAGCCCAACCAGGTTGTGGAGTGGTACCCAGTCAGCAGAAAACCATGGTCTCTCTAAGCTCTACCCCCACCATGGCTGACACAGTGCCCAGACAGAGCTCCACTGGGGACACGCTGCCATCCTGGTGTCACCTTCAGACTGCGCCCCGCTCTTAGGTCAGCACGGGGCTGCAGCAGTGAGCACCCCTGGAGAACGTGTGCCCAGGTACAACAGCTCCTCTGCTCAGTGACCAAGCTCTGGGAGGCAGTGGGTAGGTTGACAGTATCAGCTAGTACGAGAGAGATACAACTGTAATCACGGCCTGCCTTCCTTGGGACAGGCCCAATAGCTGCCTCAAATGCATGATATTGAGGGTTCTGCATCCTCTCTCCAGCTGCCTAAACACAGAGACTTAAGGGACAGGTGGCAACAGTGATGTGTTCCTGCTGCTCAGCCAGCACATCTCCTCTGTGACTACCCCTCCTTTCCAAGTGCCTTTGTATATGAAGTACAAGGTCCTGCAAGTGGAACCAAACAAAAATGAAGATGATGGCTCCCAACAGCCCCATGTAATGCTGCAGTCTTGGGGCAGAGTGCCTGAACACGAGCCAGCAGTGTGGCCAGGTGGTCATGACAGCTGATGGCATCCTAGCTTGTGTCAGGAATAGTGTGGCCAGCAGGACCAGGAAAACAATGTTCCCCTGTAGTTGGCTCTGGTGAAGACACCTTGAGTTCTGTGTCCAGATCTGGGCCACAATTCAGGAAGGACATTGAGTTGCTGGAGCAAGTCCAGAGAAGAACAACAGAGCTGTTGAAAGGGTCTGTTGAAAGACTAAGTCATATGAGGAGCAACTGAAAGAAATAGGATTGTTTAGCCTGGAGAAGAGGAGGCTCAGGAGAGACCTTATCCCTCTCTACAACTTCCTGAGAGGAGGGTGTAGCCAGGTGGGGTTCGGCCTCTTCTCACACGCAACCAGTGGGCAAGAGGGCAGAGCTTCAATATGCATCACAGGAGGTTCAGGCTGGACATAAG